>JBAMJV010010346.1:0-45941 GCA_037951105.1 Echinarachnius parma | reverse complement strand
TGGATCTTGTTTGCGACCAACACTCTTGCAAGAAAGAATTTCCAAGTGATGTACTGTAAACTTCCTCTTCAAGTAGTAAAACACTTGCCTGGTAGATAATATAACATGCTCAATTTAGTAACATGCTACTAGATTTAATTATTTGACAAATTTTGCTAGCCCGATTCGAAGAAAAAAAGTGGTTTTGCCAAAAAATGCTAGTATAGCCCGCTGTATCTTGCGATGTGCTGGTGTGATGTTGATCGCTTAAAAAAAGAGGTTTAAGTTGCATCGGTGCATGTCTAGCAGGGGCGGATCTAGCTTTTTGCTAAGGGAGGTGTTTGACCCAATCGTGGACGATGCCGCGAAGCGACGAATTTTTTTTTGCTATTTTGAACCCCCGTAAGTGATTTTTTGTTCACTTTTTGTTCACTTTCGTCCACGAGCCGCGAAGCGGGGATTTTTTTTGGCTATTTTGAACCCCCGTAAGTGATTTTTTGTTCACTTTTTTTACTGATACATTTTCACTTGGCAGCCCAGGGGGGGGGGGGGGGGTGTTTAAACCCCCTAACCCCCCCCCCCCCGTAGATCCGCCACTGTCTAGTCGCATACATATGATGAGACTGCTTCATTTGCTAATACAAAATCCATCGGACTTGGAATATTGCAGTACAACTTGGGTAGATGGTGACTTCATGTATCAGAATACGTGCACGAACGTTGATCTAAATTAATGTCTTTTGAAAAGTATATTATATCTACTAACGGTTGATTGTGTGAAATGAAAAAGTGGCAATACATGTATATACATTAGTGTCGTATAGCTACGAAGCCTATGTACTAGCAGTGTGTTATTCATAGAGCCTTACTGTTACCGTTGTAAATCCAGAGGTACTTGAATAAAACTGATGGTACTGTTGGCAGCTGGTGACGTCATCAATTTGAAATGTCATGATCGTCGATACAGAGTCCCTCTAAAAGGATTTAGTACGGTCAGGTACATAAAATCGTATGTATAGTGCCACGGAGATGGCATACTCTAATATAATCTTATGATGCAGAGTTTATGTTTTTTTTACTGCAGAGACTAGAAAACATTTGAAACTGTTGGCAGGAGGTGACTTCAGAAATTTATCAGAATACAAAATCTTCGTAATGATAAACAGTCCATTCGTCGATTAGAAAAACACACACAGAGCCTGCGCAATATGTGACTTCTTGTCAAACTATACTTGAGAAATAGTAGGGTTTCCGGCAGATGCTAATTTCAGGATAAATCACTCAGGATCGATCGGGTCTGCAGCATTATGTTTTGGTGGACGACCATATACAAATATAAGGAGCCCATTTCCATAGCAGATTATGGACATTCGGAAAAAATTCTGGGAATGAAAAAAAATCAGCTTAAAATGTCGGCAGAGGATGACTTTTACGGAATACCCTAACTAATCTAAATTTAGATTGCAGAGTCATTTCGGCGGATGATACCAAGCATAAGTCGATTTGGACCTTTTTTTCTGGCATTCGTCTGGGATCAGGTCCAAAATTTAGTAAGATGCCCTGGAATTTGCTTACTCAAATACGTGGAGCTTGTTCCCGTTACAGAGACACAGCCTTTGGGACTCAAAGACATCACACTGCGTGGCGCTGTTGGGATTGATTAGGTCTGGCCCAATCAGGACTCTCTCGTTTTTCCTCAGACCCGACGCGTCGGTCACTTCCACAGAGACTTTCTTCTCTTGTTCGTTGAGGTACACGAAGTAGAGGGTGTTGGTTCTTCTGTCCAGCGCAACATCCGCCTTGTCCCAGTAGGGTCGTTGGATCTCGTTCTTCTTGACACCCTTCGAGTCCACAGTAATGAACATGTTCTTGTTTGTCTTCACAACAATGTCCCCGTTGTCTAACACGGCAAAGTCATGAATCGCCTTGACCTTGATGGAGATTTGCCCTGGTTTTTTTCGGCGAAATGACGCAAACAGCGATTTTGGTCTTACGACAAAGATATTCCTTGGGTGGTGATCTGTGACCAGGAACATACTATCTTTGTCAACATCAATCTTGGCGAAAAAGTTGCCAAAGCTGTGTTCTGGTGAGCTGATTACGGTATTAAATGTCCCATCCAACAATCCATCGTTTGTAATCACGGGAAGCAAATGGGTAATATATCCCCCGCCTGCAAGAATGGTGTAAATTTGAAGAGTTTTATCATCAACAGCAAAGGCGGCAACCTTCCTCGTAAACCCTGTTGGGGTCTTTTGCGCAATATTGATTGCGTCAAGAATTTGGGATTTGACGTCGTGAACAAAAACTATGTCCTTTGTGAGAAACCGAATGCGTGGCATTGTGATCTCCTTGGGAATAACCACAGTTGAAGTCAAGCGCCAGACTTTCCCTCTGCTGATTCCGATCGTGACGCTATCGCTAGCTTGATCTTTACGTAGTTCGATGACCTCACTTTCTTCCATGATCTTATCTAGAGGAGATGTGTTCACCTCTGTGTCGACAATGCCTCTAAGCGACTCTTCCACATCCTGTCCATCTACTAACACGCGCCCGATGTCAAAGAGTAACCCCTCGACTTGGACTGTTGCCTTGTTTGCGTCGTCAAAGAACTTTCTCAACTCAGAGCTGACCTCTTGTACTACAGATGGAAAGCCGATATCGTTGAAGGTCCCACGCAGTTCTTCAAGAAGCTTGCTCATCACGTTTTGGTTTCTTTCCTCTTCTTTCACCGTCACCTGAGCACTTTGTTGGAGGCGACGATCTCTCTCAAGGTATATCAGCTTCACCTTTTCTTCCGCTTCCTTTTGGAATTTGTTATCTCTCTCCTTCTTTCGTTCAGCTATCTTCTTTGCGGTTTCTTCGGACATGGTCTTGATTTCCAGTTCCAAGGACTGAAGTCGATCTCCAATTGTCGACTTCTTCTTGTTCACCTCAGCGTCGACCCGGCGCATGTCTTCTATGTTAAGGAGCACATCCTTGTACAAGCCCCTCAGAACCTCCAACTTGTGCTCTAGGGCATCCTCCGTCACCTTGAGGTCGCACGGTTTTTGGTGGGACGCTATAGCGCAGGGTTGGCACACGAGGATCCTGTGGGTTTCGCAGTAGTTTCCGGCTGGCTTACATTCGTGCTTCGGACAGTAGAGTAAGATGTTGCGGGTTCCCTCGATCAGTGGAGCCACAGAACCAACTGAGGACTTTGTCTCTGCACAATTTTGACAGAGTATCTGCGGCTCGTTGACTAGGTACTCGGCTACGGGTGCGTCATCCTTGGTGGTGCACTGTCGCCCTTCACACCGGCATCCTCTGGCAGAAAACCCGGATGCCATGATGATGGAATTGGTACACAACCTGTGCACAGAGGTAATAGGGAGAAGAAAAGGGGTTGACATGTTAAAATAAATGTGAACGCATGGAATTTGCAATGGTGATACCTTTATGATGATAATGATTGAGGTGGTGATGATAATCATGGCGGTGACGTTTATCATGAGTAAAAAAAACGAAACCGGACTTTGATGGCTTATATATCCACAATTGTAAACATACATGTTGATATTGGTATCATTTTAAAGCTTGGGAAATTGCCTTTAAAATAATATATCATACATTTTGATCGCTTCATGCTTCACAAGTTCACCGAACGCGACCTTATTCGCGTCATTCAACAAATACCTGTGTCCAAATTTACAGTTTTCTTGTTTTGGATGAATCTGTTGTCTGATTTTCAAAGATAAATTCATCCTTTACAGGGGAGGGGAGAGGAGTGGGTCCCCTATTACCATGATAAACCTGAAAATCACTGGCAACCAGCTGATATTTTGTTTTGATTCACCAAAGGACATTCTTGAAATGTTCTTCAATTCCATGCATACCTTGATGGTTTGATGATGAACTGAACCATGTTTGTCCGAGGTTCATTCCGCCTAGCAACAGGTAAAGTATGCATATTAATTCAATCGAATAATAGAAATCCAATGAATAGGAAAACTAGAATAAAAAGGAATATTCCTAGTTATTTCCACATGTAACATGCATTCATGTTTCTACTGGTCAGTAATAAACTTGGGATAGTGGGTTTGCTATAAATGACAGTGTTTTTATTAAAGGCTGTGAAGCTCAATGCCTTTTAATTTATTAATAAAATCCTTGAAAATGCAGCTCACGAGAGAACATAGGGTGTTCTGTGTACTGAAATTTGAAGAAAGGCACAGCTTAAGGGTAGTAACACATGCCTTTGCTCAAGAATATCCTGAGCGACCACCACCAGCCAAAACAACCATATGAAAAAACGTTAGAAAGTACAGAAATGAGGGGACTAGCCTCAACAGGAACAAGGATAACTCGGGTCGGCGAAGAAAAACTCGTTCAGCAGCCAATATCGCAGCTGTAAGAGCACTCCTTAGAGACAATCCACACGTCAGTGGTCGGCAAAATGGCATTGGATTAAACCAATCTGGTTTCAGCAGAATTGTGAGGAATGATCTGCACTGGTATCCATACCAAATGATGGTTCAACATCCCTTCGGCATCAACTTCATCCTGGTGACTTACCACGTAGACTGAATTTTTTGCCAATGGTTACTACAACAACCAAGAAGGTGTTTGCTCAGTTTGTGCATAGGGGATGAAGCTGCATTTTGTATGGATGGCAGGGTTAATACACACAATGTGAGGGAGTATGCGCCATATCATGACCCACCCGACTTCACCTATGAAAGGAACTACTCCCGTGAAAAGTTAAATGTGTGGCTTGGACTCGTTGGAAACAGTGTAATACTATGACCTTTCTTCTACGAGGGGAACTTGAATGGTGATAAGTATCTCCAAATGATTTACGAGGAAGTTGTACCCGCTCTCGAGGCTAATTCCCAGAGGCAACGTCGTAGAAGATTTTGCAGTCTTTGGTGGGCTCAAGATGGAGCTCCGGCACACCAACGTCTAATTGTAAGGCTACGACTTCATGAGCTTTTGGGGGACCGCGTTATAGCGCTTCATCATGACATTGAATGGCCACCCCGTTCCCCGGACCTTACTCCATGCGACTTCTTTCGGTGGGGTTATCTAAAGAGACACCTCTTCTCAAGACCACCACAGGACTTAAACAACCTCAGACAGCGCATCATCCAAAAGGTCGACATGCTTAGAGAGACTCAAGGTGTGGAAAGGTCTTTCAGAGAGATGAGGAACAGGGCGGAGATTCGTGCTCTTCGTGATGGTGGGCATGCTGAAGGAATTGGTATCAGGGCCGGACAAATAACGGTAAGAAACAAAACTCCTACATTCAAGTATAACTTATAATGGAGTAGGGCCTTCACATAGGGGTGAAGTTGCCTTTTGAAAAAACGATGAACAGACGCATTCATTTACAAAACAAAAAAACTGAAAACTTGGACACGGGTAGTTACCCAGGGGGCAAACCACCATTTTTTTAGTATTTCAGACATGGGCTGCTGTAAAAGGTTGACCACCAGAAATGGTTTCTAGGACCTTCTAGGAACACAACCTATGTGGCCTACTCCGCAAATAAGCTACTGGAAGTCCACAGGACGAGTTTTAAGAAAAACACCCCTAATGCAGCTAAATAGTGTGTATCAGCCTTAGGGGTCATGAAGACCCAGTCACACTTTTTGCGCAATTACACCACAATGCAGGGTGATAAAAGCTTGTTGTTTCATGGAGGTATTCCGTGGAGTCCTGCGCATCGTATGATACCAAATTGAGCATATTGCATCTTCGAATATTGTGTCACACGTCGTTACACCGTGATGTGTTATATACGGACGTGAAATTTCGTATATAGCGCTTATGTATATAAGGCAACTAAATGCTTAAGAATGACAGATAAGCTTTATTAAGGTCTTTACAAACTTGATTTGCATTTGAAATGACTATGAAGAGCATAATACAATGACATAAGATATGTAAACTAATTAACAAACCAAAACATAAGCAATACAAAACAAAGAAATACAAAGAATATAAGTTGATAATGTCATGATTGGTTTGTGTGTTTAATTGCGATAAAATGATACGAAATCCATCCAAAACATCACGTATTAGTCTTTCATCCCTTAAATTGGATACATGAGAAGGTGTGTGTGTGTGTGTGTGTGTGTGTGTGTGTGTGTGTGTGCGCGTGTGGGGGGGGGGGGGGGGTGGGGGGGGGGGGGTGGCACAGGACCATCCCTAGCTCATTGGATTATGGACTCCAAACATAATTATTTTTGAGGATTACCCACACAATATGGACAAGGTGTCTGAAGACTTAATACAATTGCTGCTCTCTACCCAGGTGTATAAATTTGTACCTGGTCTGGTGAAAATTAGCTTGGTGCACCAATAGGGTTGACCGCTAGTATGCTCCCCGGGGAGTTGAGAATGTGTATAATATCATTGTGCGGGTCTGAACTGTACCAAATGACCAGGGATAATAATAAGCGCTTTGAGCACCTTATAATTTATATTAGGTGGATATTGCGCAATATAAATATCCTATATTATTATTATTATTATGACACGTTTAAAAGAGGGATCCTTACTAATTATTAAAAGAGTCACATTATGAAGTTTGCAAGGGGGTATTGTTGTTATTGATTTGCCCCAGAAATGTCTTCTGCCTCCTACGACCTTCTAGGAACACAACCTAGGTGGACAACTTCGCGGATTAGCTGCTGGAAGTCCGCGTTTGTCCTTCGGCAAGACAATTCATCCACTATTGCTGCTCTCTACCCAGGTGTATAAATGGGGACCGGTAGGAGGTGAAAGCCTTTATGTGAACGATCTTCTTGAGCCCACTGAGCGCTTGGAAGGAATACTCCCCAGGGAGTGGAGATGGTGCACACAATGTGTGCTGGTTCGCATTGTATCCTATGACCGGGGTAATAATAAAATTGTAAAGCGCTTAGAGATGATTATCAATCGTGATAAGCGCTATATAAAAATTGGATATTATTATTATTATTATTATAAAGCGGAAACTAAAAAGCGTCTACATAAAACCACTCACTGCAGCCATCTCCACAGAGTAGAAGTATATATGCTGCACCTCCACTCATCAGTTTATCCAGGCGTCGGTGGACAAAGAGCTGTAGTCAATTGTCACTGTAGCAGTGGAAACCAAACCGATCACAGCAACAACGCAATCCTTCATCAACTTATCAGATGGACAGTCTCCTGAACCTATGCAACCTCACCAACATACACAAAGTGTCAGAAGGCACTTTAATACAATTACAGGGTATGGTTCCAGTGAGCCAAAGAGGGCAAGACTCATGAAGCTCAACAGCTTCCACACACAAAACAAGAATCTCATGAAGAAAAAGGAAAGGGTCTAAGGGCAATAAAGCTACTTCACTTTATGCGTATGACACTGATTATTGCTAAATTGGTGGACCTCTTGACGTTGATGACTTAATAGGAAAGCATGAGTGCAGCGATACATTCCTCCATCGCTGTTCAAGGAGTCTGGCTGTATTTCACAACGGTGAAATATTTGAAATAATTGCCAAATGTTACGCAAATCTGTTGCTGACTTCAGAAACATGGAACCGCCTTCTTCAAGCAGGAACAGTTCTTGTGACACCCTTTGACACCTCCACATGATATTGCTGTTTATGATTGCTGTGTAGATGACACTAGAACTGCTTTGTCATCATTCAGGGATCTGTACATGAAGGAATGTTTGGTTTGGCAATGTGAACATTCTTGTCAATGGAATAGGCAGCACGTTTCAGGTGCAGGAGAAACGTCCTCTGTAGGAGGCAGTAGCTACATGTACAAGATTTTGTACAACTCGTTGTTCAATAACTCCTAAGCTCTCAATTTTCCGAGATTGGAATCCTCAAACTGGTCAGCGTCTGTGGTGTACACATGGTGATGTAACGTGCTTGAGTGATAATGTCTACAACCTCTTTATCCCTGATGACACTATTCTGACCAGATTTATGGTGTGGGCTGGATAAAAGGAGGTGCAGCATTTATGTTTTTGTGCATTGTAGACACTTTTCAATGTCCACTTCATGTGCCATGTGGACTTCCAGCATGCTAGTCTGCAAGGTTGTACATTTGGGTTGTAGAAGGTCCTATGAACCCGTCTATGGACCAACCTTTAACACGACGCCAACTCTGGTCATATCCGTAAAGCTGTGTAAGCTTTACGATGTATCTCTTTCAGATGCCTTAATGTACTACTTCGGACACATTTTTGTTTCAACCGGGTGGGTAGTCCTTTGATGAATATTTGATGATATATGTATTGTGACCGTGTCACCCTACCCCTCCTCCTTTCACACAAACACACAGACACACACACACTTACACACACCTCCCCCTGTATCTGAATCAAGGGGTGAAATTTTAATATATGATATTTTGGATATTATTTATTACCTTATTTGTATAAATCACAACTTAACGATATAATGACAGAAAAGTGAATTTTATTACCTCATTTGTATAAATTAGCATTGACAAAATGTGAATGAGTGAATTTTCAAAAAATCTGAAATTACCATAGTAATCTATACACGTTACTTGACATGCGTGCACATTTTTTATTCGGAATAATGCCCCTCCCCCAGCCGTTAGACCTCAAATAGCCCGGCCAAGTTAACATTTTGACCATGACCAGCCAAAAGAAATATGAACATTGGTGTCGCTGCGTGACACCGTACATCGCACGGTGCCTGGTTACTGGCACAGTTAAGGCCGCAATAACAACGTCATTCAAAAAATATTACACATTCAGTAGATCCATGGACACTGGTGGTAGATCTAATCAGGAAGGGATCTTTCAACTTACCGACAACGAATAAAACCGGAATTCACATGGAACCTCACAACTGTAAATATGGTATCTCACGAAGTGCACTCTCCTGGAACTCCAAACCATTTTTTAGAACAGGAAATGGAACAATCAAATAATTTTTGACAATAATATTGACGTATGTGCTAGTCTAATTTCAGGAAAATTGTTCTCTTTAAATGGACTCGTTTCCCTCTAAACGAGATTTAATTTATGAGTTGAACAAGTGTTTTTCTTCAGTATTATAATTTACATGATTATTCCCATTTTCTTAAAATCAACATTATTTTGGTCTATCATTACTTTCAACAAATTTACACTTTTTTGTATCTGCATTGTACTCAGGCTAGAATGTATTGCGCAATGAACAGACGGGGAAGCCCCATTGACGTAAATAGTAGAACCATGGTGGTTCGTCCCTACAATCATGTTGTATAAGCCAGTTCGTAATTAGACCAAGGAGCTTGGGTGACGCTGAGGGCGTAGTCCGATGTTCCATCAACTCAGATCAACGGGCATCAACGTACAGTTAAAGGTAGTTCAGATTCGTCAAATGAGATGCGCGGCGCCATCTTGCATACGCGTTGCGCACGGTGCGTAATGCACGTTAGCTCAGTGTCATGCGGTGCGCGCAAACTAACCCAGTTCAAAATGGCGACCCGCTATGTAGCATCCCCACGCTTGATGCCCTTTAAGTGTATGGTATCATGTCATATTACCGGATAATTTTAGTTTGACAGCATAAAACAAACATTCGATGCATAAAATCAAAGTGGACAAAATACGAGCAGCTGCATAAACTCATAAAGAACACATTTGATGTAAAGTATATTCAAGAATTAACCGATTTTTCCCCATATCAACTTTCTTGTGAAAAATCCAGGTGAATCATTTACACGCAATAATGCTACAAGGCGGGCGATAAGCATACCGCCCATTCGTACAATGTACCGTTTAAAATATCTATCTATCTATCTATCTATCTATCTATCTATCTATCTATCTATCTATCTATCTATCTAATATCTATCTAATCTAATCTATATCTATCTATATAACTATATATCCAGCTATTGTATCTAAATCATACAGTATCTATATATTATATAATTGAACGCATATGTTTTAGGACGCAATCGGAAGGAAAACAGACGGGATATAATATTTCTTTCTACATGTAGCGGTCTTCAAAACAAGAAAGTCGGTAATCATTATCAATTTATATACATTGTGGATCACATAAACGAAATTTTGTTTGCATTTGCTAATAAATGGAGAGAGAAATCAGTCGGCAAAAACTGTTTTTGCGTTGGAATACGTGCGTGCTAATACGCGCGTGCTACTAGTATATAGCCAGGTCAAGCAAGGCTCGGTGAAATTATTGATCAATAAATATCATTCATTACACATGAATAACACATTCTATCAAACCGGTTCTTATTCTATGAAATAGTACATATTATGCTATTAACCTTGGATAGGGTGAATACAAAAACGATGGGCTGATTTTGATCCTGATCCAGATTTAAAAAACGTAAACAAATATTTCGCATTCAATTGCACGTGTGGCTCCTTTGATTCTCCCGATCGATGGAACATGGCCGTAGAGAGCAGTAATTACGCGCATGCGCAGATTGTAACTACGAACTGGCTTATTACATACTTACACCTTCATGTGCATATCGGTACGATTATTCAAGTACTTAACAGTATAACCACCTCTAAATCAAGGGTTTTCTCATATGAATTGTCCTACATTATGTGAAGGCGGTCAGTTGAGCCGTCATGCCGGTCAGCAGAACAGAGTACAGGCCCTTAGCCAGGGGGAGGAGGGGGAGGGGAGTGTGCGTCGGGTGCGTATGCACCCCCAAACATTTTTTTTTTTAAAAGGTCCACTTTTTATCGGTGGCGACGATCTAAACAAGTGGTCTCGGGGGCCCCCTTCTTACAAAACTTAACCAGTGGTATTGGCCTCGGCCTAAACATTTTTTTTTTGCGATGGATACTCCCCACTTACACGACTCAGTAATCTGTATTTATATTGTATAATAATACGTTGATAGTGTTATCTGTTTGCAAAGAATGAAGACTTTAAAACACAATAGTATAACGCCTCCTCTGTATGGTCGTTGTCTCCATAAGCGCAAAACATGGGAGGGGTGTATAGGGGGAACTTAGATAGCTGGGAGGTGCAGCCCCCAATAGTTACACAAAAAGTCAACTCAGATTCCGGCAACAGTTACGGCAATAATTGTTCCTTTTTGCTTTTTTTGGGGGAGGGGGGGGGGGGGGGGGGGGGCGGGTACTCATTATTACATATGATTTAATTTTGCCGGGCAAAATATTCTAATGTTTTGATCGAAATCAACTTCTTGTAAGCCAAAATTATCTATTTCTGGAGCTCATAAATCAACACAATTACAGGGGACACCGTCATTATTAGTATATAATCATGTTAGACCCCGTTTACAGTGAAAAAAAGGCCGGGCCGAGACGCGTCTCGGCCCGGCCTTTTCTTCACTGTAAACGCTCAAAAGGCCAAATGCGGGGCCAAAAGTGGCCGCGCATTTGGCCCTGCTCTGGAGGTAGTCTCGGCCGCGGCCGAGACGCGTCTCGGCCCCGCTTTTTCTCACTGTAAACGCACGCAGGGCCAAATGCGGTACCAAATTGGGAAAACAATTCATTGCAAATAACGCGCCTTTGTTCTGTGACCCCGGCGTGCCTCCAAAATAATGGTTTGTTTACTGTGTTTGTTTACATGCAGAGCGCCACTACGACAAGATATTGAAAGGGCGGCCAGGCCCCGCCACTGTAAACGCACCAAAATTGGGGGGCCGAGTACCGCAATTTAAGCAGGACCGAGACGCGTCTCGGCCCGGCCCTGCACTGTAAACGGGGTCTAAGTTATTTGGGGGCAACCGTTCCGTGAAGAAATGCAACACGTCTCAGTCCCTCCGATAAGAATTTACCCATAATATGGTTGTCATAGTTGAACTTGTTTTTATGCCACTGTCAGCAAAAAGTGTTTTAATTTTTTGATTTCTGGAAGCATTTGAGGGGACTTTACACAAATACAAGGTTAACGGAGGGGGGGGGGGGGGGGGAGGGGGGGTGCCAAGATTTTTGTTATAAGGGTTGCCCGACCAGAGTACCGAAATCTTAAACGAAGACGATATCATATTGCATACATTATGTCTTTGTTTTTTCTACCATTTTGGGGTGGGGTTTGGGGCTGCGGGAATGTGGGTAAGAGAGAAACATTTATATCCCCCCTGCTTGCACCTCATCCTTAGCTAGCTTCACCACTGGACGGGATACATCTTTAGAGGGAGGATGAATTTCTCTGCCCATATTTATAAAAACCCGCTAGATTAGTTACATGATAAGTCTGACTAAATCATACAGTTTAGTGAGCAACGAACGATTTTCCTGGTCCTCGACTACGTTATCTGTAATAGGGAAAGTGGAACATGGGTTTTTATGGGTTTCTAAGGGATTCGTATGGGTTACCTATGGGTTTTGATTCTATGGGAATTTCGACCTGGGCAACGTCTATGGGTCCCATAGAAACCCATAGGAAACCCATAGGAAACCCATAGTATTGTCTTATGTATGTGTTTCTATGGGAATTTCGACTTGGGTTAGCATGACTAAGCTAACCGGTTTCTAAAAACCTCTTCCCTCTCCTCGCGCTTCATGATACACGTATTAAATTGAATTATTCGATTTATTACATTCTTGCATTTTGTTTTTTTATTAAAGTGCGCATTTTATTTATTTCAAGAAAGCAAACTTACGACATAATTAATGATAATACGACATAAATGATAGCACATGACTGACTATTTTAACTACAATACATTATCAACCTCATCATAACCGGTGCATGATTTATTTTTCAAGTCACAAACGCTATTTATTATTTTTTGTTTGCAATAGGATTTAAAGGCAGTTCTTAACATTGCATATTATTTTGCCATATCCGATAAAAAGCTGTTTTTAATTACCTTGCATATTATGTCAAAGTGTTCCAAGAGTAAACAAATTACAATTATTTAACTCTTGGGCAACACTTGAATCATCTGTGACACGTTCATTAATAACTTGAATAAACTCAATACTATATTTGAATCACGAGTATGGTATACATTTACTATAGCTTTATTAATCACTTTCCAGATTTGATCATTATGATATTGCACATTTTGACATTTAGTTTTAAACTAGTGATACTTTACATGACTGTTAAATGTCATGGTTCGCCTGATTTAAATCTTATACACTTTATATTTTTTCTTGCATATTCTAGATAATCGTTTTGTGTGTATTCACTCGTGAATCGGCGTTAACGGAGCATACAGGAAAGCATTGATTATACAGCCCCATAAAATAAATTGATACAACAATATACTAACACACAGTTGGATATTAATTGTCTACTCTCCAATGAACCTTATTGAAAAGATTAATAATTGTTCTAAAATTGGTTCCATTAATTTCAAGTTCAATAGTTAGTGTCACAAACATACTTGATGTTTTCCAAGATTTCGATATGCCAAAAAAGGAAAGTGATCACTAATCTCTCAAGTATAAGCCCTGATAAAATATCATCAATATTGTTCGTAAAAATATTATCACTCAGTGATATTAAATGATCAGTGATGCGAGGATTATGAATACATTGGTACTTATATTTCGTCATAAATAATTATAGAACATTATTAATCAATGTCGGCAAGAATTGGCAAATACTGATAAAATAATCCCCAATAATAAATACATACAATTTTCTTTATTTACAATATTGGAAACTGAACTTAACAAATACAAAACTTATTTTAGAGTATAAAAAGAGATTCCACCAAACTTGCAGTAACTTAATAAGTTACCTTATATACGTATATTCCAATTCCTATTTGCTACCACTGAATTTAACTCCATCAATATCCTACATAGGATCGGAATTATGAAACCATCTAACAATATTTTTGTTATCAAAAAGATGAAGTAACTTTTGCAAAATCCTCAAAACTTACTTTGAACACTAGCAGTTTTGTGCAGTCCTCATAGTACATTCGTATTACATGTATTGCCAATAGACATGATAGAAGCATGGAACAGCGTTTGGATTTCTCAAATTTCTCTTCCGTTATGAACAAATATATGATTGAAGTGTTCAGATTCATTGTAATATAGTGGATAATTCTAACCGTGTACACAGTCGGTGCATGAGTTAGCAAACATCACTTTGCATTTTCGCTCATAACTCGGTCATAATTATGACATTCATGTACTATATAATATACAGATGTGTATATATTCAACACATTTATTATTTTTTAAAAAAGTTATCAGGAGTATATGGATTGTTGCAGCCCGTATGATTGTTGTTCATTTACAATAAAAGGTGACATACATTGATTACGATATATTACACTGTATTGCCCTTTCGAGAACAAAAAATTCCGTTACATGCATTTTTAGTGAATTAAAATATTAGAGTCGTGCGCTATGGAACACTACATTGAAACAAACCGATTAGTCGCATACAACGGTACTTATTAAGTAATCAACACACATACACAAATGTTAATTTCGTAACTTAATGGTAATACAAATAATATACAAGTATCTCAATTCTCAAATGTATTATTTCTACAGAAGTAGTATTTATATATACTAGATGATTAGCAATGAGTAATGTATCATTGCAATAATTACAGTAAACATATACAAAATATTAATCTTATTTCATGTACACATCACTCTTATTTCTTTCAAATTAGTTTTCTATAGCAAATCATATTAACAGTGTTTATTCATACATTAAATACAAATAACAAAAGACCATTCGTCTTTTTACAATTTAAAATGTACATGTTAAATAAACAAAACCATATGCAAGGGATATCAACTTATTACATGTTTTAGTATTGGTCGTGATTATTATCATAATAATATGGCAACCATTAGACTTTAGTTTTACAAAACATATTCATAGAACTTCAGACAATATAATCGACCATTATTGGAAATTTAAATTTCATTTTTTAACTGTAATCATTGTTTGAAAAAATGCTATTCTCCTTGTTGTTTGAAATAATTCACATGAACATTGTTCACAAATACATCACTTGTTCATATAACCAACTGTTATTGACATATAATGTGAGAGTAAATTACAGTATATAGCTTTTTAACTGTATGCAGGTAGCCTACAACACATGTATGATATATACATAACAAAAGGCTCAGGGGTAAATAACTTAATCCGATAGTTCTATGTCTTGTTTGACAGATCAACGATTAGCGGTAATGCGTCCGGTAAAAATTTCATGCGTCCGGTAAAAAATTTCATGCGTCCGGTAAAAAATGTCATGCGTCCGGTAAAAAATTTCATGCGTCCGGTAAAATTATTTCATGCATCCGGTAATTTAATCCGATAGTTCTATGTCTTGTTTGACAGATCAACGATTAGCGGTAATCTCGAACAATAGAAGATTACGTACTTCAGTGATGCCAACAGCTTTCACCAGTAATCTTCTCTTCCCAAGCCAGTTTATATTAGCTGAAGAAGCAACCTGGATAGGTTGTGAAACTGTACTACTCCCAAAATAGTAAGTCCAGTTGATCAGATTTAGTTTTTGTTTCTATGAACTCTTTCCTGGATGATTAATAATCTGCACTATCGTATGTAGTAATAGTAGCAGACCCAAGATGTCACTATATGTAATGGTGCACGTATTATTGTTTTGGTCACCACCAGCTGGAAATCGTTTGTTTTTAAACGTTCGTCTAAATGTGCTCATGAACGTTCTTCAAAATGGTGCCCAAGGACACCATGTGTCGCTATTGTGACAAGCTCAGAAAACCTTTAAAGCTTCTGAATAAAACTTTATAAAAATACAAATTTGTTTTCCAACGGTACCGCATGAAACGTAATTTGAGTTCATCTGAGCGTGCACTAACAAAAGCTGGCTACATATCCACTGACATAGCAGCATATTCAATAACAGCGGTTACATCACCCGCTTTTATTAGTGCACGCTATAATGCACTTAGAGGACGTTTCATATGAAACTTTTTTGAACGAACATGTGCTGATTTAAAATTGGATGCATGATCAATTTGGTTCCGGTTTAGTCCCGGTAGTCAGCCGTGAAGTACCGTTATATTGTTAAAGGGACTAACATTGTCAAAATCCTCAAAATCCAATTGGAATTTTAGCGGTTCCCTCGTACCTTGTTGTATTTGTATTAACAATAAAAAACATTTACAGATTTCGGTTTTTCAAATTTCCCTTTCGTTAAAAAGATATTTACGATTGAAGTGTTCAGATGCTAAATTATCCACTGGACTGTCAAAACCATGTACAGAGTGAGTGCAATGAGTTAATGAATATCACTTTGCATTTTTGCTCATTACTTGGCCATATAACGTCCATTTAACTTTAAATGTTCACACAACACTCAGTGGATGTATCAGTTAACAACAATATACAGTACATTTTATCAACCACTCATCACTTTTTGCAGATTGTCAACGAAGTTACTAGATCCCTTTAAGAGGTTCAGATCCTTATCCCCGGAGAAAAGGTCATGGTCCTCTAGTCACTATGCGCATACTCAGTTATCCGAGTCATATGTGACATATGAAGTCTGAAACAACAAAAAACAAACAAACAAACAAACATACAATTATCATTTCGTCATACGTTATGATCCTTTGCTAATTGCCAAACATTTTGCCATATTGCTTAATCACATAATCACGTCATGTGTACATTTAGGTCACGTTGCGGTGTGTAATCAAGTTTTGCGTACTTTCATAGCAGCACAGTGGCGTAGCTACGGGGGGGCACGGGGGGGGGGCACGTTCCCCCCCCCCCCCCCCAATCGTTTGGCAAAAAAAAAAAAAAAAAAAAATGACGACCCGACATGAAGCCAAATGTGTCTACAATGTATATCATTCATTATTATCACGTTTTATTTAATGTGTGATAATAATCATTATCAACGATAATAACCAAGAACATAACAGTCGTTCCCTAGTACTAGCAATCGCGCACCTATATCAGTTTGAAGAATCCTTCCAATATAGCGCCTTATGCAAATTTTCAGTCCCGTGCGCGATGATCGACGCTCACCGCATTTCAGAAGACATAGAGCGCGTATAGGCCTAACAAACTTCCTAGCATGGTAAATCGTTTATCATACCAAGGGCCCTTTTAGGATCTTGAATCTGCCTCCCGCTTTTATAGATAATTTTGACGCCTTCATGCAGGCTATAAAGGCGCATAGCTGCACTACGTAGTCCTAAATGTCTAGGTAAAGACAAACTTCTTTTACTAATTTCTTCACTCCAAATGCACCCGTTCCATTAATTAATGATGCATAATCTAGGCATATTGTTGATGATCATGATTGAAGGAGCACCAGTCATCTTCTCCAAAGTCGATATCTGCATCAGTTGAGCATAGGCCTACTGAAACTAATTCAAGGGACCCGAGCATAGCTGTTTTTTTTTTATAGTTTGAAAAGGACTGTAAATCTTAATTTTTGCCGCGCGCTTCGCGCGCATATTCTGAAATACTGATATATATACGAAATTTATTAGACCCTCATCTATCATGTCTATAGCACACTATCATCGGAAAATAAAATAATTTGAAAAAATATATCTTTTAGTAAATTCGGTCCATATGCGCTGAATGCAAATAAAATTGGAATATTATGTCCCCCACATTAGAAAGGGGAGGAGATTGTCCCCCTCCTTTGTCATTAAGTATGTTTGGTTCCATACTTATATACTTTATATTACGTGAAATTTCTGTCTTAGGTGTGCACCAAATCGCACAATTTCAGGCCCCAAAATACGAAAGCTCCCTACTGTGGGAGGGGGACACCCCCTCCCACACCCTCCCCCAATCGGTCGCTTCGCTTCCTCGCAATGTCTCCCCTCCACTTTTGCTTAGTTCCATTGGATCTCAATGGCCTAGACTATATCGATGGCTCTATAGTATACAGGATCACGTGGATCCATCTCACGGGCTTAATCTTTCCTCGCTATTACCGTTTTAAAATACGTAACGAGTAGATTCACTATTATATACCATTTTAACACCCATGATTAAGACAATGATAAAGACAATAATGACCATACTTCTACAGTGATATTTTAAACACCAATTTCAAAAATTTCAAAAAAATTGGGAGGGGGTGAACCCCCTCCCACACCCTCCCCCAAATAAATGTAGACAAGCATACGGCGTGAGAGTATTTGAGTCTGGTGTGTTTGTACACGTAGGTTTGATTGTGTGTGTATACTTTATCATGAGGGAAATGATTTCTTTAATTCAGTATTATCAAATTTCCTTCCAAGGTATGCACCAAATTGCATTATTTCAAGTAAAAATTTGCAAAAGCTCCCTACCGTGGGAGGGGGGACACCCCCCTCCCACACCCTCCCCCCCCCCCCTCGGGCGCTACGCGGCCTCGGGCTTGGTCGCTCCGCTCCCTCGCAGCTGTGCCCCCTAATCACTTGACCCTCGCTACGCCACTGTAGCAGCACACCCTCTTATCTTCGGAGTGTAGTTCAAGTTCAATATAACATTTATTTCCAAATATTTTCAATAGCATACATTAACAAAATTTGCAACAATATAATTGGAGGTGAACATCTCTGAAAGTACAGCTTGAAACGAGAGCACCTAATTAAAAAACATTATCAAAAACCTTATAGGTAACAACTGGGTAACAGACAAAACATCACGAAAGGACTAGACGCATACGCAAGAGAACAAAGGCTAAGCAGCCAGAAGGAATAGGAGGAAAGAAGGACAGGCACAAGACAAAAGAAAACACGAGAAAAGACAACAAGGCAAAAATACAATGCGTATATCAATAAGAATAACGGTTAATCAATCTAATTTCTTGTATAGAGAGAATTTGTTTACACTGAAATTAATCAAAAATTAAAAACCCTCACTAAACTATAAACAGGATTATAATTTTTTCTTTAATCTTATCTTAAAACAATTCAAAGATGGTGCATTTCTTATATCACTAGATAAATCATTCCATTTTTTGGGGCCTGCAAAGCGAATATTATGTTGGTATGACAAAGTTCTGGGTCTAGGCAAATGTATTAATGATGAGGAGCGTGTATTGTAATTATACAAGCTCTGATTTGTATCGAACAAATGAAAATTGCCCCGACACTTTGAGAAAATACGGACAATAGTAGTCTTATATTAGCCGAATATATTTAGAAATCGCTCTTTCTTCTGCTGATGTGACAAAAAGGTCAGTTTTTCAAATTCATACTCCTATTTCCCGATTCTTACCCCCCATGTATGATGTCAACAGTCAGTTTTCCGTTCCGGTTTATCTCATCACACAGTGTGTTCAGATCATCGGTGGTACTGCATCTCATGAACCTGTAATAGACATAAAAGAACCATATAATGACTAGTAATGAGAAGTTCGTCCCTGTAAAACAAACACACATTATACAGCTAGAAATAGGTAGGGGCGTCCAGTAAACAAAATCTGACAAGCAAAAGATATAAATATATATTCCAAAGTACCTTCGGCAATTGGCCCAAGTTCTATTCAGCGCCACAATTTTAGTCCAGACTAAAATACAGAAATTACCAGTTACAATTTAAACCATATCACATTACTGAGATCTTACATGAGAAAGATATGATTCCTTTAATCAATATTTGTGTGTATCGGTTTTGTTTAATGCGTGTTTGTTAGTCCTTGGTGTACCCGGTATAGCGGAAGGCATATCACTCACGAGATACTCTTGATAGAGGTATGGGCCTCAATGGATCGGATGATGTCGGTTGCATTATGGTTACCGACACGCAGGTCTGTGACTAGCAGCTTGGTGAGACTGGGGCATGACCTCGCCACTGCCTCGCTGAAAGACGCAGAATCATGCAGAATCTTCAAATTCTTTAAACCGCGTACGCGTAGTTCAAGGAGATGGATGAACCCGTGGCACCCCGTAGTGATGGTGTCTGGTTCAACGTCACCCATGCCGAAGGAGACCGTTAGTCTCTTCACTCCGGGACAGAGCGCATGGAGGCCGAGATCACAGAGACGATTCACTGACTTGTCATCCATATCAAGCTCCAACAGACGACTACCAACAGATGATTCCTGTTAATACCACGCGAAATGAAAAATTCACATAATGTGTTCACAGCAAGAAAATAAACAATATTATTTTATTGCTCCCAGAAATCCCACTTTACCCTGATAGACAAATAGTCTGATAACTATCCAAGGTATGCAGAAATAACTGACGAAGCTTTAGAAATGCTTCAGCATAATATTTGCATACAAAATTTGGCGTAATTTGGTGAAATAGTTCATTAGAAACATATATGCGTTTCTAAAAACTGTTTAAACTCTTCTACAACATATTAACATTTGGGATAAATTTGAGCAAAATTTCTAGAGATACAGGTATAAATACTTGGTCGACACATTGTCCAAAATAGTGAAGCATTGTGCCAAAATTATGACGTCAGAAAGTGATTATAGTTGTGATTATTACCTTAAATATAATTTGTATAACTACGAATATCTTTTGCCATACTTATACAACTAACAAGATATAAATTTACAAATATTTAAATGAATTAATCACTTTATTTGTGATCACTCAAATAAAAGACACACCAATGTCAATTCAACGTTTTAACCGCAAAGAATGTGAAATTAAAGGGGACCACCAGGCAAAGAACAACACATTATTATATGTTTTGGTACCGTTTTGTGATATTAAAAAGATACCCAACATTTTGCAAAGGGTTGTGTAATTCATAAACAAAGCAATTAATTTCCACCACTTACGGAACCACTGCTATTTCCTGGTTCCATACGGGCCAACCATTTGCGAGTGCGCCAATGCTATTCACGCGTACGTTTGTAGACAATAGATTCCCGGGCGATTCGTTCGCTCTGCACACATTGCAATTCACCGCACGCATCGCAGTCTTCGCAATTCAGACCGCATGAACGCATGCTTTAGAATGGTGATGCGTTTCCAATTATATATTTTTTTTTTCTGGAAACATATTTTTGTGAACTTGTTGATGGAATGGACTACTAAAGCTGTTACCTTTCTCTAATAAGAATATTATTTTTGGGTGGTGGTACCCTTTAAGCGTGAAGAAAAGAATTGGAATTTACGGAAGGTGGCATTATAAAACACGAATCTGCTTTAAATTGAATGACAATAATGCGAAAGAGAAACACGCTTTTTAAAAATTAGAATCCAAACAAAATGACTTAAGCATAAGGAAACGGAATATTGAACTTCAAAATTAATATCGACGAGATCAAATGCAAACAACATTTATTTACGGAATTGATCAGCAAATCATACAAGCCAAAAAATAGATTTGCATCGAAAGAATTAAGATTTTGTCGAGTTTCTTCTAAAATTGTACAAAACTCACCAACGCCGCGTCACAAAGACCTGCAATAAGCGGTTCATCACTTGCACCTGTGTGTGAGGATAGGGGCTTGTCACGTGAGTCTGATCCCATGGGAATGTCACGTGTGTCGGATCCCATGGGAATGTCACGTGTGTCCAAGCCAGTGTCACTGTCACCTATCATGCCTATGTCTGAGTCAGGTTTAATGTCGTGTAATGTGAGTGACTGGAGGTTTGGTAGTGACAGGATGGTGACAAGGCGGCGTCGTGTCAGCGTGATCTCACTCAGCTGCAAGGTTTGGATCTGTAGAACAAAATTATAAAAATGTAAGTCCATGTAATCCATAATTCATGAGAAGGGGAAACCACCTGCTATGAAGGGACATTGTATTTCTGGTACAAGCTGGTCTATCTTTAAAAACGATAGTGATTTTATTCGCTATATAAATGCGTTCGTGCTGCATGCAGGATATTGTATGTTGTCTTTGCTAGCCTTCTTCCAACAAGAATCGATATCGAAATCTTGTATAATAATTATATGATACACATATGTATACAATGTACTCTAAATTTGTAACTGAATTCATGAATAGTTAAATAAAGATAATCACGAAAGAGTACAATAAATCGAATTGTTTCACATGAAACACATTGCCTTCGAAATGGGTAAAACAAATTTCTTCCAATGTGTAGGTTCAATAATAAATTAAATGTTGAGTACATTATACGAAAACTTTGGGTCCTTGAGGATATTCTATCAATCGTATAGAAATGTTCCCCTTCGTTTAAGTACAACATGATAATATGTCTTGTAGAGTACATTTATGCACAACATAAAGTGAGTTTGGGGAAATAAAAGTGTGATTATGAAGAAAACTCTGAAAAGCATGGGCATTTTTGTGAAAAAAACGTATGGGGAACTGTCCCCAATAGACCGCTTCTGTAATGTATGCAAATAATATGCGTATGACGTCAGACTCCCCGTTGCCAAGCTTAACAATAGTAACTAGGTCCGGCAAGCTCCGGCAAACTAAGCTTGCCAGACCTAGTTACTATTGTTAAGCTTGCCATACGTCATACGCATATTATGTGCATACATTACAGAAGCGGTCTATTAAGAACATGCGAGCGTTGGCAATTTGAGTAATAAGGTAGTCTTATCATTTCTTGAGACCTCTGAGTAAGGATGACTCTTAATCAATAAACTCCTCACAAAAAAGTTTGGAAAGTTTTTTGAGCCACCTATTTTTCAAATATTTTCGACCTGTATGTATCATTTCATGCATCAATTGATTAGCTAATTTCTTCCTCTCTAAAATGACACCAATTTTGTAACAATCGCTTGCTTCATGGCTGAGTACATCCTCTTTGTTTACGGGTAGGTTGAATGAATGGATGAATGAATGAGTATACTGTATTTAAAGTAATGGCAAACTTTGGCACATTCTGTTTGAGACTCATTTTTTAAGAAATTACCTAATCCACTGATGCATGAAATGATACATACAGGTCGAAAATAAATGAGAAATAGGTGGCTCAAAAACTTTCCAAACTTTATGAGGAGTTTATAATATAGTTATCATCATGTCTTCGGAAAATGCATGATACTTCATCCAGAGTGAATATTACTGACGTAATTGAGAGACATTGAGAGAGAGAGGGAGAATGAGAAATAAACAGAGAGACAAATAGGTCAAGGGGGGGGGGGCTAATTTACCTTTGATGATGGTGATAATGATGACAGTGTCTTGAAGCAAGCATCCACAGGCTCCAATACTCTTATCGTGAGTGATCGAAGGTTTGGAATAGATGATACGGCTCTCCCAAATAGTGCACATGTAACAGGACCCAGGGTGCAATTCTCAAGGATTAGTTCCTCTATCTAGACGGGAAAACAAGCGTTCTTTGTTCAATATTACCATGCATTCGAATTATGACAATTACTCGCTAAAGTTTCTTACAGTATCGTAGAAATTCAATTATTTCTTGCCTATATACATTTTCATTTCAGTGGAAACAATTCAAATATCTAAATCTAAATATCGGAATGCCAAAATCCACTTTTTTTTAAATAGCATTTCAAAACCATTCTTAGTATTAAAGGAACTTCCCTATTTAAAAAAAATAAAAACCACGTGATGGCGCATATCTAGACGCGTTTCTGTGAAATAATGAATTAACCTAAAACTAATATTACTAACAAAATAAGTGAGAGAAAGAGTAAATGAACAGAGAAAGACATAGAGAGAGGGAGTGGGGGGGGGGGGGGGGATGGGGTAAGGAGTGAGAAAGGGGGCACCTACATGGGATCATTTACCTTTGATGATTGCGCGAATGACGACATTGCAGTACAGCAAACATCATCAAGCTTCATGTGTACCATGGTCATGGTGAGTGATCGAAGGTTTGGCATAGAGAAAACGGCTCTCCCAAAGTGTTCAGATGCAACAGGACCCAGAATGCAGGATCCGAGAGACAGTTTCTCTATCTGGAAGGAGAAAATAATTATTTATTGCATTGCTTATATTCAATCACTGTGAAATCATAAGCATATTCGCCATAAAATATCCCGGTGTGTCTCACCTTTTGCCCACTTTCTTGTCAATCTTTCCATTATATTTGGAACAGACATGCACCTCTTCATACAGTGGAATTTCTAGATACTAAAAGAAATCTCAACTTGGAAAGCGTGGATACAAGACGTCAACAACAAATACGGGTTATGCCTAGGTCACAAATGATCCGGGCGCCGTAATGCTACGTTTACACCATGTTCCCCGGCAGCCACGGTAGCCCCGTTTGCCCGAAACGTAGTGCGCCGTGGGATTTTGGCCATTTTTTTCTCTGTATTTAAGTTTTGTTAGGTCTTGCCAAGTTTTCTCACGGTCTATTACGGTATCCGTAGGGGAAAGGAGTCCCGGAGGCTCCAAGGCGCACAACGGTTCGGCCCGCGGTCTACCACGGATGTCAGTACGTTCCCTCCCGGCCCCGTCACGTTTTGATGGGGTCCCTTACGTTTCTCACGTACTGATCAAGGTCTGACACGTTTTTCACGTTCTGTCAAGGCTTTCTACGGGAAACGTGGACGCCGGGCAGCTTTGGAGCACGTTTGTGCACACGGTATAAAAAGAAGGCCTCCCAAGCAATAGCAATCATTGGGTGATTTCAAGTATGGTGTTTAAAGCTGGTGTTAGTGTTTATTAAACACTAAATCGGGCTTAAACACCATACTTGAAATGACTTAGTGTTAGGATGGTGTTAACATGATGACCTCTGATTTCACCGTTTGTACAAACTTCCGTTTCGACAGGCGGTGTTTATTGATATGGCAATATACTATCGTAGATGGTGTTGAGCTAGTTAGTGTTTATTAAACACTAACTGCAGCCTTAACACCGTACTTGAAATGAGTTGGTGTTAGAGGTTTGACCTCGTACTTCTGGCAGTGCCACGTGGTTGCTGGTGTTTAGCGTCGTCTGCTAATCTGCCCAGTAGTGTTAGTGTTGACCCTGTATACGCAAAACTCCATAGAGATAACAACTCCCGTATGGATCGAAATGAAAGTCATTTCAAGTTCAGATCGAGTTGGTGTTAGTGTTACTGTTAAAGTGGGCATTAAAATCACAATTCCGAACTGAAATGGTGGTGTTTTCGTTTGTCTGAGCATGTAAAAATGTATCAACCTAGATAATTGTGAAATTTTACTTGTCGTATGCCAACAATATGCTTAACCCTAAACAGGTCGGGCTATTTTAGGTCTTTGTACTGCCGGGGGGACATTATGGCCCCCTTAAGATCTCGGCCGCGAAGCGGCCGATCGTCGTGAAAATTTGCACCCATGTTAGAGGGATAGTTGAGTTCTGGTAAAGAGAGAACAGTTTTGGACAACCGAAACCTGCACCCCCTCACCCCCACCCCCCACCCCCCCCCCCCCCCCCCACACACACACACACTATCCTCGTAGAGGACCCTGTACGTAATCTATACACTGGGAATTGTTTGTACATCTTTGACATTTTATTACAGTGAACTTATAATTGAGTTAAAAACTGTACGAAATTTTGTGTGAATATAAATGGCAAAAAAAAAAAAGTACCGCACCGGGGACTCGAACCCACTTCTAACAATTATCTTGTTAAAGGTACTTCAGATTCGTCAAATCAGATGCGCGGCGCCATCTTAAGTACACGTTGCACACGGTGCGTGATGCACGTTAGCTCAGTGTCATGCGGTGCGCGCAAACTGGCCCAGTTCAAAATGGCGACCCGCTGTGTAGAATCCCCACGCTTGATGCCCTTTAAGTGATACACGTTCGACCGGCCTTACCCACTCGGCCACCAAACACCTAGTGATCACGTGACAGATTTTATAAAACTATATAACATGTTACATACTATCGGTATTTACTCGGAACTTGTACCGTGCTGCCACTGCGATTTATGCCTTCATCGTCGGCTATGCAAACCGTTAGCGCTAGCGATGTGTCTCCGCGAGCGGCGGGCATTCAATTTTTAGAGGAGAGTCACGCACATTTCTTGCGAGTTTAGTTACAAATTTCACTAAAAATAGGGAATATCCACTAAAATCGTATCGACCAAGTGAATGGTTTGAATGTTTTTTTTAAATTATGGTATTCAATACATGTACTGTATGTGGTAAGTCTTCATTACGGCTTGCTCTCTAATTCGTAACCATGTAAGCGTTTTCGTCACCATTTTAAGGGGGTTCGCGTGATTTTGTCTCTGGTGTTGACAAACACTAGCGATACTGTGATCGATTACTACTCAATGTCATCACGATTAAAAAGTTCGTGACCTTAGACTCTTAATCTGGAAGCTGGTGTTTAGCTCAGATTAGAGGCAGTTTTTCATCCTCAACACTAACACTAACCCCAACACCATACTTGAAATCACCCATTGTATCCTGAGATTTCGACGAGACAACGATGAAGCTCCCCTGCCGGGCCCGGCTTTTATATCCCAGACCGCGCGCGCCGTGTCAGACCGTAGTAGAACGCAACGCGCTGTAGCGCGTCGGGCCCGTAAACCGTCACACACCGGGACGCGCCGTGATTGAACGCGACGAAACGGCTACCATGCACCCTAGCTTGCCGTGAGAACCGTGACAAAACGTGGCAAAACGGAACAAAACGTGCAGCAACCGTGATCCAACCGTGACAAAACGCGCACTAAACGCGGCAGAACTTGACAAAACTTGAAAGGACCGGGGAATACACATGCTTCCCGTCCCACTACGGACAGCCTCCAAGTTTTGTTACGGCCTATTACGTACTGTCACGTTTTGTTGCGTTCACCCCGTTTTACTACGGCCTACTAGGTTTCTCATCCGCACCGTGACTGCCGTGGCAAATTGTTTGACAGTTTAAAAATCTGGCCCGGCATCCACGGCAATCGCGGTCTGTCACGTTTGCCCATTCCGTCCCCCGCGTTGTCTCACGTCCATCCCGTTTTGTCCACGGTGGCCTGAAACGTGATTGCCGTGGCCGCCGGGAACATGGTGTAAACGCAGCATAAGATTGTTCTCCCTACGGCGGATTTTCTACGATTTTGGGAAGTTGTGATATCGTACGTTGTCTGTGGTATCTTAGAGTAGCAGTCACATTTTTGCCGGGACCCGTACGATGACTTTTGTCTTAAAATAAAACATAAATCGCACGGCTCCCTTGAACACAATCTTAGTGCCCGTACGGGTGCCTTTAATACGGTGCTATTTCGGTGACTCCACGGTACCCGTACGATTTGAGTAGCCAAATATTCATTCTCAAAATCGTACGATATTCGAAAAAAGGCTGCGGTGTCCGTGCGGTGCCCGTGCGATGTTCTCTACGACGTGTCTACGGGCTTACGGCAAGTAATACATCGTACGATGCATTTCTTTTTTTTAACTACGCGTTAAACAATTGTTTGACATCGTACGGCGAGGAAAATGCAACGGCGACCGCGCCACGGCATCCTTGCGGGCGCCGCGAGATTTCACCTAAAAGTGGCATCGTACGGGCGCCGTATCCCAAATTGGAGCATTTGTGCCCTAAGCAAGGGCGTCGATTTCTTCTCGCCATTGGGGGGGGGGGGGGGGGGGGGGATGAAACATCATTTCGACCATCATCGGCGAGAGAGTAAAGCGACCAACCTAGTATAGTAGTGTGTCCCGGATTTTATGACCGGGGGGGGGGGGGGTAGGGGACAAAATAGTTTTTAACCAACATGACACCTAAATTAAAGTCAACGGGCATTTTCTGAGCTGATTAAAAATGTTCAGATTATGATGTGCACATTGCAAGCACCCTGCTGGAACCCTGAACTGAATCAGTCCAGTGATACTGCCCTCACATTTGTAATCTCAATGGGGGTCCAGGTGGCGGAGCCCCCGGAAGCTTTAGGATTGTGAATATCAAGAACTAAAGATGTGGTTCATTATTATGTAAATACGTAAAACCGTTATGTATCAAATGGTATGTTAAACGTTAGCTAATTTTTAGTGGGCATATGGGAAATCCTGGTTAAGTGTGTATACAAGGGACTTGGCCAGATGACCTTAATATGGGTTCCAGGGGGCGCAGCCTCCGGACGATTTTGGATTTGGGCAGTTAAGCACTCTCAAGATGTAGTTTAAAGAAGATTATTGTATCAATAATGAATGAGAGGGGGTAATGTCCTTTCATTTTAATGTTATTTTATATTTCTGAACCCCAAATATTGGAGGGGGGGGGGGGGGGGGGGGGTGATAATACAGGCCATCCCCCGCACCTCAAATATTTTTTGGGGGGGATATCCCAGCTAGCCACCTGACGTCGGGCCGATGTCGGAAGTTGGTTGCCGGATGTCGGCATATCGCCGTTGGCTCGAGGTTAAAATGTCCGCCAGCCCAACATCGTCACGACGTCATTTTTGTGATATATTGGCATAACGTCATTTTCCGACAATGGCCCAACATCATGTCATGAGATGATGTTGGGCCATTGTCGGAAAATGACGTTATGCCAATATATCACAAAAATGACGTCGTGACGATGTTGGGCTGGCGGACATTTTAACCTCGAGCCAACGGCGATATGCCGACATCCGGCAACCAACTTCCGACATCGGCCCGACGTCAGGTGGCTAGCTGGGATATCCCCCCCCCCCCCATTCCCCCGTGATCGTCGCCCATGGCCCTAAGCATGCACATCTGAGCTTGCAGTAACCAAATCCACAGATGAGCAGACGCACCCATATCAACCAGTTTTGCACCTCCTATAGCACTCCAGCACACTACATCCAGTCGTTCTTCAATGAAACCGCCCAGCCTTGGAAAAGGCTACCAATTAATGGTCAACATAACATGTCAGCATTCAAATCTGTTCTTCAATAAATATGAATATAAATCAATCAATCAATCAATCAATCAATCAATCAATCAATCAATCAATCAATCAATCAATTAATCAATCAATCAATCACTAATTTAAACAAATAAGGAGTACATGAATAAACAAATAAATGAATGAAGCCTCTATTGCCAAAGTCCCATCTCTGGGTATACAGCCCTGTATACTTATCATGCTTATGGCGCATAACATAATGTGTACATCTCATGATTCAATGGCGTCGTATTTTCCTTAAGTATATATTATATAAATACGTCAAGTATTTATAACATGATTAAATAAGATTCATGAGAGAGGCAGAGGGAGAGGGGTGTGATGACAAGCTGATGACAAGCTTGATTGATGACAAGCTTCAATGATGACAAGCTGTTACGCATCAACCATCTGCATTATTCTAACATGTATTATATTTCCCTCGAAATAAAGATATTAAATTTTGATACAATCAAAGTTACCTTTGATAATGACGCTAATGATGACATTGTTGTGTAGCAAGCATCATCAAGCTTCAAGTCTCCCATCGTTAGTGATCGAAGGTTTGGCATGGAGGAAACGACTTTCCCAAAGTGTTCAGATGCAACAGGACCCAGTGTACAGACGCTGAAAGTCAGCTTCTCTATCTAAAATCAGAATGAAACGTTATTTCAATTGGTATCATGACTGTGTTTCTTAAATAGAAAAAAATAGTTGAAAGAAAACAGTCATATTTTGTTCTCTAACAAGTTTATACATTATGTCATATAATAGCTTGAACTGGTATGTAGTTTCATTACTTCGAAATAGCATGTTAACCTTGGATGTTCAATATAAACTTATACGTTGAGATGGATATAGAGACGGCCGCGAAAGGGGGGCAATTACCAGACATCCAGTCGTTCTTCAATGAAAACCGCCCAGCCTTGGAAAAGGCTACCAATTAATGGTCAACATAACATGTCAGCATTCAAATCTGTTCTTCAATAAATATGAATATAAATCAATCAATCAATCAATCAATCAATCAATCAATCAATTAATCAATCAATCAATCACTAATTTAAACAAATAAGGAGTACATGAATAAACAAATAAATGAATGAAGCCTCTATTGCCAAAGTCCCATCTCTGGGTATACAGCCCTGTATACTTATCATGCTTATGGCGCATAACATAATGTGTACATCTCATGATTCAATGGCGTCGTATTTTCTTAAGTATATATTATATAAATAAGTCAAGTATTTATAACATGATTAAATAAGATTCATGAGAGAGGCAGAGGGAGAGGGGTGTGATGACAAGCTGATGACAAGCTTGATTGATGACAAGCTTCAATGATGACAAGCTGTTACGCATCAACCATCTGCATTATTCTAACATGTATTATATTTCCCTCGAAATAAAGATATAAAATTTCGATACAATCAAAGTTACCTTTGATAATGACGCTAATGATGACATTGTTGTGTAGCAAGCATCATCAAGCTTCAAGTCTCCCATCGTTAGTGATCGAAGGTTTGGCATGGAGGAAACGACTTTCCCAAAGTGTTCAGATGCAACAGGACCCAGTGTACAGACGCTGAAAGTCAGCTTCTCTATCTAAAATTCAGAATGAAACGTTATTTCAATTGGTATCATGACTGTGTTTCTTAAATAGAAAAAAATAGTTGAAAGAAAACAATCATATTTTGTTCTCTAACAAGTTTATACATTATGTCATATAATAGCTTGAACTGGTATGTAGTTTCATTACTTCGAAATAGCATGTTAACCTTGGATGTTCAATATAAACTTATACGTTGAGATGGATATAGAGACGGCCGCGAAAGGGGGGCAATTACCTTTGATGATGGTGCCAAAGTTGACATTGTAGTGTAGCAAACATCATCAAGCTCTGCATCTTTCATTGTGAGTGATCGAAGGTTTGGCATGGAGGAGATGGATCTCCCAAAGTGCTCAGATGCAGCACCATTCAGGGTAAAGCCGGCAAGACTCACTTCTTCTATCTAGTGAGGTAAACAAGTTATTGTTCAACATTTAAATTAATTCACTTAATCATTTGAAATCATGAATGTGTTCAGAAAATTTCTTGTTGGATATTGACCATATACGTCGCATTGGTAATGCTTATTCATCAACTCATGGACTTGTTAATTCCCAGTATTATTCTATTCAGTGAGTTATTATATTATATAAATTTAGATTGTATTATATATAAAGTTATCATTTATAATATAAAGGTGGGAGATAATGTTCCTTTGATTGCGCTATAATAATGTATTATCTGCATTATTTAATATATTTCCTTCGATAAACAGTTATATGATAATCCATTAAGTTACACCAGTATAATTGAATATGTAATTAAGAAAGTGGGACGGATAGAATGTGATCATTATACCTTCGATGATGGCATCCTTGCATAGAAAGCGCCCTGAATCCTAACATTTTCCATCGTGAGTGATCGAAGCTTTGGCATGTCGGAGACGGCTCCCGCAAAATGTTCAGAAGCAGCAGGACCAAGGGTACAGTCATTCAGATCCAATTCCTCTATCTGGAGAAGGAAATAAGTGTTACTTTTAATGTTTACATACAATCACTTTGAGGCCATGATATTTTCCAGATTATTTTCCAGTTGGTTTTATTAAATTGTCTCCTTTCTTCCCAATATGTATTCATTCTTTTAGCTAGAGGTGACTGTATATGCACTAATATATTAATGTATACGTTAACCTCTTATCTAATTATGTACATCTTCTTTGTTTAGCAACTTTCCAATATCTTAAAAGATTAATGACGCTTAATCATGAGTGTTTAGATCACTTGATCATTTGCTGAAAGGGTTGTTATCCCTTGGTATGCATTCAACCACGCATGAATGGTGAAAAACAAACAAACGGATAAGTAAATAGGCCGCTTTCATTCAAATAGCAGCCGTAAATACAATATATAGTGCGCGTTTCAAACACCTACAACTTTTAACCGTTTGATATGAAAATATTGTGAATGTGATATTTTGGAAAAATTGATTCATTAGAAACAATTAGTTTAAAAGCCACTATATTCATGATAGTATACTTTAAAAAATGTTCAGGCTTTATTAATGTTTCTATAAATTATTGAATAAATAAGGGGACCCTTATTTATTACTATCGGATATATACCGTAGTTACGGATAATCCAGCCTTTCCTGAACGTTTATGATCAAAGAAAAGTTTATTTTTTCTTTAAAATAATATTATTTACAAATACATATATATGTATCACTCGGCAGCATCAGAGTTATTGGGAAAATGCTGCGTACATGTCCCGGTAATTTACAGCTACAGGATCAGGAAAAGTCATTCCGAAGTTGCAGTTCAAGTGTGGGGTATTTAACATGTCAATATACGCAGAACAAATACCGCCACGATAAATGTAATTTATTACCAAGAGAACAGGAGAAGAAGCCGATCGGTGGGATAACAGTATGAACTCTGGGAGTCAAAACTCACAAGTTTTTAAACCTTTCACTGTTCATCTTCTGAGTATTACTTTTTATTAATAAAGACGATTACGCAATGGTCCAAATATAAACACTACATCGAGCGACATGATGTCCTAGTTGTATGTACATGATGAGAGTGCAGCGACCATGCTCTGAAATGTGGGGTCACTTAGTCATCTGATCAAACTCCACTTAATCTGCGGTTATCAACATTATATCACAGTGGCAGTGGTGATAGAAAAAAAAGAAGAAAATTATATTCACTTTATGATTAAATAATGGGTACTTGGTCGGGTGTTGATTAGCCTTCAGCGCCCGTTGGGCAGCTGGGCTAATATGCTCCCCAGGGAGTTGAGACGGTGCGCAAGATAATTGTGCGGGTTTGACCTGTACCTGATGACCAAGGGTAATAATAATGCGCTTAGAAACATTGTATTAAACGCTATATACATGTAATATATTATTATTATTATTAATAATATTTCTACAAATAGAAACAATTGCGATTTTACAGGGACATGAAACATTAACAACCATCTTCATTATTCAAAGATGTATTTTACTTCCTTCGAAAGTAGTTGTAAGCGTCTCAATTTACTAGTACTTAAAAAATAAAATATACTCGAATTAGCTGCATTATGAGTAAATAAGTAATTGAAATTAAAGAGAGCGGGAGAGAGATAGGGGGAATGAGAGATCAAAAAGGGTTAAATTACGTTTGATGATGGCGCTAATGATGACATTGCAGTGTAGCCAACATCATCAAGCGTCACGTCTAACATCCTCAGTGCGCGGAGGTTTGGTACGAAGGAGATGGCTCTCCCAAACTGCTCAGCATTCAGATGAGACAGGGTACAACGTGTGAGATCCAGTTCCTCTATCTAGGCAGAAAAAAAAATTAGTTGTATATAATTTATTTGTAACTTAATAGAAACAGAATCAGACTATAGTTGGTGTTTCTAACACTAAAATAACTATAATATTACCGCAATATAACCGCAAGAGAGAGAGAGAGAGAAGCGGGGGTTAATTTGAAGAGGGGGGGGGGGGGGGGCGAAAGAGGAGGTTAATGTGGTCGAGAGGGACGGGAGGGCGCGGAGAATAATTATGCGACCAATTTACCGAAGTGGGCGCCATAAATGGGCGGCAAGTTTTGGTAAGTGGGCGGCGCTCTCCCATCATTTTTGTACGGGCGCCTTCTTACTACTTAGTGAAAGCCAGAAAAGGCCGCACTTAGTCCTTATTGTAGGACTGGGATAGTTTACCAGTTTCTCCATTCTCCGTACGTATAGTTTGTGGATCAAATCTATTGAATTTCAACGTCATTGTTTTTGTTACAAACATCATGTTTTTACATCTTGTATTTGCCAACGGGCGAACAATCAGCGACTGTTGAAATTCCTGGTTTGAAAGGCATCATGGGCCTCTGGGTAGCTGTCGTTGTTAACCGTATTATGGCCTTTTGGTACATCAAATCTTTAGGCAATTTTAGGTAAGCTGTCCCACATTGCGTGTTTTACCTTTGATGAGGGAGCTAATGACAGCGTAGCGTAGCAACCATAGACCAAGTCCATGCGAAACATCGTGAGTGATCGAAGGTTGGGCATGGCGGAGACGGCTCTACAAAAGTGTTCATGTGCAACAAGACTCATTTCAGATTTCGCAAGACCCAGTTCCTCTATCTAGATAGGGAAACAAGTTTAATATGTCCGGTGTTCAGATTCATTACACTGATAACAATTATTTGCTGGTGATTTATGCAGTATTCTCGTTTATTCAAGTAAAAATAGCTTAATGAATATACTGTACATGTATAAATGGTATAATACACACCTTCAACATAATACCGACCCCGTTCATATATATATATGTATATGTATACATGAATAATTGCAAGGAGTAATCATAAATGATTGAGAAGGAAGAATAATAGTAGGCGTACCTTAATAAGCAACGTTCCTCCTTTTAATCCACCAAATGAAAAAGGCACTGGTCGAAAAATTGGTCTCCGCCAGGACTCGAAACTGGGTCTCCGGCTTGGAACGCCGGTGCCTTAACCACTAGGCCACGGGGACCGTGTGATTAAAGACAGATCCAGTTCAGGTCATTGGCAAGCCGGTGGGCCGTATGCATAAAAACAAGCAATTGCTTATAAGCAAATGCTTTAAGCACAAGCAAGAGCTTGTCAAGCAAAATATCAAGTTCAAGCAATTGCTTAAATTCGTATGCACAAGCCTTTGCTTGTGCTCAAACCTTTTGCTTGCACTGCCAAGCAATTGCTTACGTGTTGGACAAAGGATCGTTACGGTTGTGCGAACATCGCACTGCAGGGCAACAACGCTTCGTGCCCGACCTGGCAGCAGTATTTTTTATTACGCAAATAGGGGGGAAACAGCGCGGAGCATCAGGGGGGTTTCTGTGCAGATCGATGGACACAAATTGCCGTAAAAAGTCTAAAATAACAGGAATTTGATCACAACATAACCTCTGGAATATGGAGCTTGAAATCATCCTGAAACGGTACGAAAAATTGATCCTTAAACGCGAATGCCCTGAGTAAGCAAGAGCTCAAGCTGGTCTGGATGTGCTTGAAAAAACGCAAGCAATTGCTTATCAAGACAAGTAAAAGGTTCGTTTTATGCATACGGTTTTAAGCAATTGCTTGTTTGGTAAGCATTTGCTTACGAGCAGTAAGCAATTGCTTGTGCTTGTAAGCAAATGCTTTTGCTTGCAAGCAATTGCTTGTTTTTATGCATACCGATTCAAGCAAAAGGCTAGCACAAACAATTGCTTGTTTTTATGCATACGGCCCAATCTCTCGGCCCTTTGTACTCAAGTATTCATGGGGAAGGAGTTACGAACAATGCAAGCCGCCTTTACTTCAGCTGGATCACAATAGAGTGATTCAAGTATTAGTTAGAACATATATATATAAGCGAGAAGTGAACTAATACATACAGCATATATATATGTATACATGTATATAAAAAATATATTTACGAAGACTGAGTGAAACATATATGTCGGCTTAAATTCTTGAAACAATACTAATTCATCAACGTATAAATAACAATACTCCGAACAGAAACTAATTGACAGAGAGAGAGCTCTAGAGGTGTTTTTTGTTTTGTTTTGTTTTGTTTTTTTTTTTGGGGGGGGGGGGGGGAGGGGAGGAGAGATATATAGGAGAAATATCAACAGGGATATAATTTACTGTTGATGATTGCGCTGATGCAGACATAGTAGTGTAGAAACAATCCGCCAGCTTCATGTTTGTCATCATGAGTATTCGAAGGTTTGGCATGGATGAGACGGCTCTTGCAAACTGCTTAGATGCATCATGACCTGGAGAACAGTGTCTGAGATCCAGCTTTACTACCTGTAGAGGAAAACAAATGTAACTTCATTAAAATTGTTAAATTCTTAGACTTTGACATCATGATATTTTTAATAGGAAGGATGATATAAATAAATATAAATGGTGCGTCTTTATACGGTATTGTCTATAGGTATCTAATTAGTTTCAGTGCTGGTTTGCATTGTATCCTATATGACCGGGGTAATACTATCATTGTAAAGCGCTTAGGGATGATTAACAATCATATTAGGCGCTATATAAATTGAGTATCATAATATTATTATTATAATCATACATTTTATTTAATCGAGATGTTACTGTTATAGTTGAATGAATACTGGATGAAGAAAGAAAAAGGGGCAGAGGAAAGGAAGGGAGGGAAGGGGGGGGGGGTGATACATGAAGAGAACATTTTACCTTTGATGATGGCGCTATCGATGAAATTGTTCTACATATTGCATCCGAAGGATCTAATCCCTGCATCAAGAGTGTTCGAAGATTTGGCATGGAGGAGACGGCTCTAGCAAACTGCTTTATTGCATCAGGACCCATGGAACAGCCGGTAATAGTCAGTATCTCTATCTAGAATGGCAAACAGGTTTTGCATGAAATATTTTGTACTTGCATTCGATTGATAACCATGATTAGATGTGGGTATTTCTTACGATATTGGATAATCTAATAATAAAATATGTATATCTATTATTCAAGGTATAATACTACTGGCATTAATCGACATAGAAGGGAGAGGGAGAGAGAAAGAGAGAGAGGAGAACAAATAGAGGAAGAGAGTGAGACAATTCAATTCTTAAAGGGATCTGTTAACTTTGTTGACATGTGCAAAAACTGACGAAGGATTGATAAAATGTATAATGTTTGTGATATATGATATGTCCACGGATGATGTGTGAACATGGATGTAGTGGGTGAGTAATGAGCGAAAAGGCAAAGTGATATTCGCGAACACATTGCACTGACTGTGTATTACACAGTTATAACTTTCCAGTGGCTAATCCAAATTCCGAACATTTCAATTGTCTATATTTGGTAACGAAAGGGAAATAAATAAAAAATAACCTGTTCCATGCTTATATTGGTATACGAATGCAACAAGGTATGCGAGAGCCACTGGAGTTCTAAGTTCTGAATGTTACTATATTCTTTTAATATTAAAATATTCCAGAGAAAAGGCCGCTTTATACTCCCTCATGGCCCGACCACTAATATTTAAACACATTTTGTTATGCGATATTTCAAATTATTTTACTCAAATTCAGTAACAACATTGCATTTAATTGGAAGAACATGGAGATGAACTGTTGAAATTGCGTATGTTGATCCCTAACTTCTCGCGCGGGCCGCAACATATGTAGGGCAGGGTAATTAAAGGCGATAAATTCGACAAGAATACTGTCTAATGTGCATGTATAACACCAAGAAAATAATGAATGCTCATAAATTAATACCTGTGACTGCGATGCTCTTGCTGCCATTCCTGCATAGAACCCATCATGTACGACATTCCGCGTACCTGCACTCGTCATACTCCTGAGCTTGGGTAGTGAGACGAGGCATAAACCAGCGTTGAATGAAACACCATCGAAGTCGCGGTTAGGCCTTATGTTGGGACCGGTGCATTCCTCAACCTTGTTTCAATAACATAAACATTCAAGAAACATGAAGAAAAATAACATCTCTCGGCACATTCAGTCACTTCAGTGAAATAGAAACTATTTTCATTCAAATTTGGGCGCCTGTAACTGTAATCATAATTATTAACAACAGATGTTCTACACAAAATTGATCTTCCTTCTACATTAAACATTCATTAGACAGATTATCAAAGTCAGTTTACAAGTTCTTTGTTCAATATAACGGACGAATTAGAAATTGGTATGAATATCAATGTAATATTGGTCAATTCACGAATAAAAGTGAACGTCCGCGACTCTCATTTTGATGACTTTATGTTAATTGATGATATTTCAGGGCGTCTAATAACAAATTTTGATGAAACAAAATCTGTTTTGTTTAGTGTTATTCGATTCCTGCACTTATAGTGGAGTACCTTAGAGGAAAAATCGTGACACGGTGGACAAAATCTTAAATTTTTTCAGCAAAGCTTCGTCTTGATGTAAGAATTAAGAAAAAGTGGTTGCTACAAAAAATCTGATGACGGGATCATGTTCAAAATGGCGGCCATCGATTTCCAGGTAAATACATGGTTTTTCCACCCAAAATAATATAAAGCGTGTATGAATTTGTTTTTAACAGTTTCTGGCAGTATGTTACATCACAAAATACATACCTAAAAATTAAGAAAATCGCACTTCCGAAAAGCTGATTTTTTATTCAAAATGTCCGCCATTATCTTCAAAGTGCCATAATTCTGTTATTATACATCCACAGATGTAATTTTGATGTCTTACCCCCTTTTTGTGGGTCAAGCAGTTCATTGACAATGGTGATAGCGCAATTCAGTAATTATAAGCCACACAAATCCAAGATGGTGTCCAAAATGGCCGCCATTTTCTCAAAAGTGCCATAATTCTGTTATTACACATCACACAGTTGTCATTTTTGTGTCTACCCCCAGATTTTGAGGGTCAAGCAGTTTATTGCGAACAGCAATAATGCAATTCAGTAATAAGAAACTAACAAAATCCAAGATGGCGTCTTAAATGGCCGCCAATTTATCAGCCAGTTCAGAGCAGCATCTGTTGTCTAATGAATCCCCTCAAAACCATTAGGGAAACATTGGAGAGGACAGTCATGTACCACATCATCGTTTTGTTCACGTCCACTACTGAACGCGTCGAGAGTGAGCCCTACTGCACTGGGTTGACTATGCACGTTGACTGTCATTCGTTACCTTTTCGTTTTCACACGTTGACGCTCGTTCAGTCATGCCGCGCTCGCGCAAACACAGGCACGCATAGGAAGCACATGCAGTCGGCTAAGGCTAACAATTTCTTGCCCGACCCTGGCCCATTGACATCGCCACGGCAATGCCGTAGTGATATACGAACCTAGACGATGCCGTACGATAAAATGTAGACGTTGCATTCATTTAATTCATTTACTAGCATACAAACGGGCCATACACGTGTTTGTGCCATTGGCTTGGCATGGTTCGCAATGCAAGAATTATTAGAACCAAATTGGGCCATTCTTTGAAAAGTGAAACTTTTTCGGAAAAATTGAAGTTTTATTTTTCTGTAGTTTTGTTCCATTTTTGGAATGATCCATGTGTAAAGTTTCATGAAATACATGATTTGAAGTTTAAAATGAAACTTTTTTACTCATTTGCATAAATTTACATATTTCAATATTTTTCTAATAATCATAATTCAGAAAATAATCAAGATATCAAAAGGATAATTAGCAAGCTCATTCTTCTCACTTTCCTGTACAGGTTGATACCAACTTTGTAAAAATTCAACCTTTCATTCTTTTCTAAACCCGATATTATAAAATTCCCATTTTTCCATTCATATTGTACATGTCACACACGTGACCACCCCAAAATGTCACACACGTGACCAGACGTTGCCACATAATTAAGTACTATTAGAAACAACGGTTTGATATAATTCTCATTCATTGCTATTGTTGTACTTACAAATGTATAGTACTTCTCTGGTAATAAGATGAACATTATAGCTATTCATATTTTAAAGAATTTTCCAAATGAAATTTAGTTATGAAAAAAGCGCTCCGTGCGAAGTCACACACGTGACCCATGCCATTTGACCTCTGACATTGAGTTACCTAATCCTTATAAAATCTTTTGTGTTAAGTTTGAAAGACTACACCATATTCAAGTCACATATGAAGTAAAAATCATTATAGTCTCATACTTACTGAAATATAAGCATCCTATTTCAAAATTTGTCATGTTTTGGGTCACACACGTGACCAAGAATGGCCCAATTGATAAACTAACATGAGACTCGCTTTTAGTATGATATTTTCGCGTTATCATGCATCTTGAGGAGAGTATGACGTCATAAACAAGACACGGTGACCGTCGTTTGGGTCGCCGGTGAAAACAGGGGTGAACGCGTGCTCAAATCTGACGGTGAGCGTGTGGCCGATATTGACGCATGCGCAGTGCATGGAAATGACGTCATCTCGGCGAGGCGAGGGCACGTTCACCGAAAACGAAAGCACATCTGGTCCAGCCGCGATCGGAACAACTCATTTTGGGTCTGAAGTCTGCTTGCTCCTTTGGTAGCACATTCTACTAATGGGCTAAGCCTCGATGATCGAACTGCTTAACCCTCAACACGTGGGGTAGACACAAAAATTACAACTGTGTGATGTGTATTAACAGAATTATGGCACTTTTGAGAAAATGGCGGCCATTTTGGACACCATCTTGGATTTTTGTGGCTTCTAATTACTGAATTTCGCTATCACTATTCTCAATGAACTGCTTGACCCACAAAATGTGGGGGTAGACATCAAAATTACACCTGTGGGATGTATAATAACAGAATTATGGCACTTTGAAGATAATGGCGGCGATGTTCTTAATTTTTAGGTAGGTATGTATTTTATGATGTAACATACTGCCAGGAACCGTTAAAAACAAATTCATACACGCTTTATATTATTTTGGGCGGGATTAAACCGTGTATTAACTTGGAAATCCAAGATGGCCGCCATTTTGAACATGATCCCGTCATCAGATTTTTTGTAGCAACCACTTTTCTTAATTCTTACATCAAGACGAAGCTTTGCTGAAAAAATTAGGATTTTGTCCACCGTGTCACGATTCCTTCATTTTTTGCTCATAAGGTACTCCATTATTAGTTGTCATTTCCGTCGAAACATTATTAATTTTAAGATCACCCTATGACTCAGAATTTTACCACCCCTTAAAAAAAACACGTTTTCTTTCATTTGCCTCTCCTGGAAAAAGAGTTTTAGTCAAATAATTAATAATGCTAAAACACTCGACTTCATTTGAAAGAATAATATCAAATAACGAATTGGTATAGATTTACCATTCTGATGCTCGAATCCAGTATATACCGATAATGAATGTAACGTGCATTATTAATAGACAGGGCACTGGACTGTCGCATGAGGTCTACTGCAGGGGCGATGGCATCATCGGTGTGACAGCCATATGCCACTTTCATGATGAAATGCTCATCCTTCATATTGTTGCAGATGTTGCAGAGAGCTTCCATCACCGCCCGTCCAGCTTCTCCCCCATGTGCTGCCGTGAAGGTCAAAAGGTACTCAAACTGTGCGCAGTCTTTCAGAACACGCGTCAGAATATTATGGAACTCTTCAGGATCCGTTTGGTACAGAGATGCGACATAGAAAGCGGCCATACATTCTTGCATCAATTTGTGTGGGAACTGCGCCTCGGTCACGTGCTCCTTCCCTTTCATTCGTTCATCCAGTGGTGCTACTCTCTTCTTCATCGTCATGACTCCTATTTCGCAGGCAGTATTGACGGCATCAGAGCACTCATCGAATTCTTCTTCCCGAAAGAACATGTCCTTTGAAATTAACCCTTTGTATGCAAGCTTACCAATCTTTGCGTAAGACTGTTTACACCTTTGTAGACATTCTTCTAGTTTTTCGTCATCATTTGTTTCTTTGCGTTTGCAATAAAAGTGCTCATTTAATGAATGCACAAATAGCTCAAATATCTGGGGAATTGTCTCTACCTCACGCACTGCCTCTCTTCTTGACTCGTTCTTCCAAACGTGACAAAGCATTGCGCAGAAGATAGGGATATGAGCCAGGTGATCTCTAATTATCACGTTACTCTTCATCAGGTTCAGAAGACTCTCCGCCGAAGTTACGTCTTCGATGAAGAACATTGTAACGTAGGTTTCTACGTCTTCCTTCTTGAAGCCTTTGACCCGAACCCGTGTGTACTGCTTGTTGATCTTATCAACACTGGTGATTTGGTCGGCACGCCATGGTCGGGTAGTGACAATTAGAGGCGTGTTCTTCATTTTCTCGCCCTGCATAATCTTTACCAAAATATCACTAGCGTTCCTTTCTGTGATATCTCGGTAATATTCGTCTAATCCGTCAAATAAGATAATTACTCTATCTGGATTACTTATGATGTATTTGTCAAGCATGTCACCCGGGATTTCAACACCTTCAAGCTCATTTACAAACTCATAAGGTATATCGCCAAAGCAACGGACCTCATGGTTTTCTCTCAGTCTAATGAGAAAGAGTAGCTCTATCTCCTTTAGGCATTTACCCATCGCCCAATCATATGCTATTCTCTGCAGGAGAGTTGTTTTACCAACACCCGCCTCTCCAAGAAATGCAATTTTCTTCTTTCCTCTGCTAGACAGCAAAAGCTCAAAGATACCATCATATTCTACTTGGTCTGGCTTGGTCTGGCTTCCTTTTTCTTTCAGCAGCTCGAGTTTAACGTAGATCGTTTCCTGCTTCATGCGCGAGTCTGGATCCAAGGGAGATGTCTTTATGTCGTTGTACTCATTAATGTAGTGGGATTTCAATCGCGCTCGGTAGTTTTCCAGCTCGTCCGGAGTCAATGTAGAGTGCCCTTGGTGATGAGAACAAATCAAAGAACCTTTCGATTATTTTTATTTTAAAAAATGAATCTAAAAAAAATTATTTTGCCTTTTACCGGTATGTAATTTCGAAAATAATCACATTTAAGGCCATATTGAAGAAAAATAACCAGTCCTCCCGATGATTTTTTGTTTCAGCTCAATTTGGTTATAAAGATAGATATGATTGTAGTGTAGTGTTCAGATTAATAACTGAATATAATGTACAAAGTCATTGCAATGAGTTAGCGAATATCACTTTGCATTTTTGCTCATTTATCGGTCCTACGGCATTCATTTAGGCATGTAATGACGGACTTATGTCAACATTATTATATTTTAATACATTTTCTTAACAGTCCCATTTTTGAGAGACACGGTACAGGGATTTACGATGATGACATTTTGTTGATGACAATTTCAGGGGAAAAAAACTACTGTGTAGATTGTAGACTGTATATCTGAACAACGTATCCAAAATATATACTAATTAAATCGTTTCGCCATGCCAATATTTATCGCGTAATCCACCAAAGAGAAAGTACAGTTTGATTCATCAAGTTTCTGACAAATGTTTATATTTGTGTTCTTACTTATACGTCGACGTTTCGCTGGTTGCAAGATATCGTCGGCGATTCGTTGAAAACCAGCTCTCTCGAGCGCGGTTGTAAGTCTGGTCAGCTGGTCCGATGAGCGCACTCCCTCTGCCCACGACCGAAGCATGCAGAGCGTGCCATATGATGTTACACTGGCGCCTTGGTGGTTGGTTTGGATGGCTCTTTCGATGTCAGGGACGGACGCTCCTAGCTCTTTCCCCAGTTTATCGATGTTTATGTTGTCTGTCAACGCGTCCGCTACCTTGCAGAAGATATTGTCCATATCGTTCTCATCTAGTCCGCTTGAAGACGCCATTCTTATGATTGCTGCAAGAATTAAAACATCAAATAAATAATGAAACAGATGCTCTTGTGTGAAGCGGTGCAACAAATATAAAGAACCATTGAAATAGTACAAAGTTTGTTCTCAACTATATAGTTTACTTTGGACCTACAGTGAATGTAAAATGACTGTTGAAGGGATCGATTAACTTAGTTTGTTGGCATCTGCTAAAACTGCCAGATGGTTGATAAAATGTGTATTTCCACTGACTAAGGTGTGAAAAATTAATGGTAAATACATGTCATATGACCGAGTGTTGAGCGAAAATTCAAACTGATGTTTGCACTGACTTTGTACTCAGTTATAATTATCCACTAGATAGTTATAAATCTGAAAACTTCAATCATACATACCGTAATAACGGAAGAGAAATCTGGAAAACCGAAAGCTGTTTTATGCGCCTATTGGTAATACCCATACAATGAAGTATAGCACCAGTCCTATGCTGACGATTTTTTCGGCGAACTGCAACGAATCACAACGAGTAGGAGGAACGAATCAATACGACAATTTTTGCAACTAGACTTATGCCTAAGTCACATTTGCTCTACGGCGAGCGTACGGCGACCGTACGCCCCCGAAATCGAGAGAAACGTAACCGTATATTTTACAGGCCGTAGGGGTCGCCGTAGAATTATAACTAAAAGTTATAACTCTTTTTCATTTCTACGGGCGTCGAAGCAATTATACACGCCGTGGCCATGGCTACCACTCCTATACTCCATAGAGTTGTAGCTGTAGCGTCAGTCTGGCCGCACGGTTGCCGTATGGCCCCCCTGCGGGCGCCTTGCGGTCGTCTTGCTGGCGCCTTGCGTCTGCCTTGATATGTGTTCAAATAACCTACGGCAACCACAGGGACGCCCTAAGGCAACCGTGCGTCATCACTTTAAAGGCCGTACGGCAGCCGCAGATTTTCTGTCTCCACAAATTAAAGATACGCCGTGCGGCGGCCGTGGCAAATGTGACTGCTAATGCATGTGACCGTAGACATTCTACGGCGGCCCTATTTTTGTAATTGGCCGTAGAAATTTTAGACCGTACGGCCCGCCGTGTCAAATGTGACTTAGCCATAATAGCCACGATTTAACAACGAATGTAGAATTCATAGAATTCGCTACGTAGTTTTGCCTATTTGCACATCGAATAAGTTCGTCTTTCTCTTGTATTAAAGGGATAGTTGAGTTCTGGTCAAGAGAGTACTGTTTTGGTCAAACTGAATTTTAGTAACCAATACCTGCACCATTACATTTCAAACTAATAGTTATAACTCCACCATGCTCGAAAGGAATAAAAAATTACAAAAGACTAAAAGACTAAAGGCCCAGTCCCATACTGACGATTTTCATGGCAACTCGCAACGATTTACTAGAACGAATCGACTCGATTTAGCCACGGTTTTGGGCATGGGCGTAGCGACTTACGTAAATAATACATTATTGTGCATGTGATGTTTTGTTGAAAGAGTGATTAGATAGAAAAATAATCAACAACTATTTCAAAACCTCTTTGGAAAATTTTGAAAAGAAGAAGCATTTTTAAAATTTGTTAACGGCTGGTTCAAAATTATCTAATATATGTTTTCCCATTCATTTTTAACACTTTTGTCATTCAATTTCATTAATTTGTACTTCAATTTCGTTCCGCGAAACCAACAGACCGTAAATCCCAACTTCAATTTCGTCAATGATCAATCTAATTCGTCATTATTTGTCAATCAATTTCAAACACTTCGCATTCAAAATCGTCAATTGGCATTGAAAGTCGTCTCCGCCGCTCAGCGAGTGGTGAATGTTAAGATCAAATTCGTCTTTGTTCAACCAATTTCGTGATTTTCAAATTCGTCACATGGTATAGCCTTATATGCCTGTCTGTGTCATGACTATGTAGATGGTATAGGTGGTTAGATGGGTATGTATGTGCGTGTGTGTGCGTGTGTGTGTGTACATATTATTTGATATTGTTCTATTTTATTTCTATGTATGTCTTGAATCAATGAATTTTGTTGTAAACGTGCTGGGTGTGCGTATTGGTGTGCATGTGTGGAAATGTATGTGTGTTTGTGAGTGTGTGCGTGTGTTTTTGTGCGTGTGAGTTTGTTTTCGAGTGTATACATGTGTATGTTGCCCCCTAAATGATTAATATTACAATTAACAATTACATGAAGACAATATAAAACAGGAAATTACAGCGTAAATATCCTACATGGGACGAATTTGAATAGAGTTTTAATGAAATTGATTGCCAATTGACGAAATTGCTTTCGCTTTTATGTGTTCAGCAACTCGGGACGAATTTGAATGACAAATTAATGAAATTGAATGACAAAAGTGTTAAAATGGATGGGAAAACCTATAATTGTGGGGCCTCACATTTATTACAAATTGTTATGTTTTTGGATATTTCAGCCATTTCTGGACCGATTTTGATCAAATAAAGTTTATTCTGTCATTTAAATTGTATGCTCTTTCGAATTTTACACTCAGTTTTCGTTATCTCAGAAAAAAATTATTTTGTGTAACGCCCTCTATACCAAAACTCAACTTAAACCCTCGCGGAAGAAATATTGTTGCGGGAAAAAAGTTGCACTCCCTGCGATGAGCTCCGGTGTGTATGAAAGGCGGACAGTGTCAAACAAAGTGACTGCAATAGCAGTGCTCTCTACAATTTATGATTGTGAATAATTGAAAACGTACGCCAAGGATTATAATATTATCCTGATTGAAGCAGAATATAGCTGAAAAGAGTATATTTTGTCGGGTGTGGCCATGTTGCATAATTCAATCTCAATTTCACATAATTAATGACTATTTCAAAAAGTAGATGGACGATTGCATTTAAAAGGTACACTTACGGATGCTTGACAATCAATGAAACGTTGCTATGGATTGGATTTCCGTCACGGGCAACCAGTTGCCTGAGGGTACAATAAGCATTGGGTGATACACAGCTAGTGCATACCACTCATTGACTTGTGCACAGCTCCTGAC
>JBAMJV010010345.1:0-106295 GCA_037951105.1 Echinarachnius parma | reverse complement strand
GAACGATTTTTTTTTCGGTCTATACGAGTGCAATAATTACACTAAAACCTAAAGAAGCCAACTTGCGATTATAGTGCATGGCCACTAAATAATTATCCCGCAATCGAAATCTGTTTCCGGGACCTTTCACCAGTCTACAGTGACCACTTTTCTTGATTCCCTCAGGTAGTCATTATACACAGGTTTGACTGTGCTGTGTTATGGAACTTGTCGATAGAGGTCATTTGTGTACAGAAAAATGTTCTTGTCTCCATCAGGTGGCCGCAGCAAATCTGCAGTGCTCTGAGGGTCACCGAAGGGCGTATCCCTATTTATATTATATAGCGCGGAGTTTAAACTGTTTTTCATTTCTACGTTCGCCATAGCAATTAGACACGTGACCAGTGTTATTCCGATTATCCATGCCACATGTGGCTACCACTCCTATACTCTAGCCGTGTAGTGGTAGCGTCAGTCTGGCCGCACGGTTGCCGTATGGTTCGCCTGTGGCCGCCTTGCGGCTACCTTGCGTCTGCCTTGGTGTTTGTCAAAAACCTACGGCCACCGCAGGGACGCCCTAAGGCGACCATGCGTCATTACTTCAACGGCCGTACGGCAGCCGCATATTTTCTGTCTCCACAAATTCAAAATAAAATACCCTAACATAATTATGTGACTTCTACAGTATGTGACCGTAAAAATTCTGCGGCGACCCAATAATTGTTATTGGCCGTAAATATTTTAGACCGCACGGCCGCCGTGGCAAATGTGAGTGAGGCATTAGTCTCGATTACTCATTCCCTCCCATATCACACGACGAGATTGTTTGATGGATAGATGGCGCGAGTCATATACATACGGCGATCGATAGGAACGCCCAGTGAATCTGTTCGCCCGATGAAAAATATAAAAATGTGTTACCACCATCATGATCATTGAACATGATCATTATCCCCACTATGCCCTTCTCTCTGTCTCTCTCCCCTCGGATCCCTTTATAAAACAAGAATTAGTGCATTGTATCCAGGGGAATCCCCCCTCCAACTCTGCTTTCCTTATGGCGGCGTCAGACTAGAGCCACGCTCTAGCCATGATCTAGACAATAGCTGATCACAATCACTGGAACGTATCTGCAAAATGTCTTTTGTCCAATGAATGATCTGAATGAATGAATGATCTGAATGGGAAGATTATCTCACATGAGTCAATAGATATGCTTCCATGAATGCACAGACAATAGCTCGCTGAACAAAAGACTAGGTCGCCAAAGACCCATGACCGACCCACGATCGCTTTTTAAGCTTTGGACATGTCGAAAGCGCTCGAAAGCGGTCGTGAGTCTTTGGCGACCTACTCTTTGTTCAAGGAGCCATTGTATGTCCATGCATGAGAGGCTATCCTTTCACCTATGTGTGATAATCCTCCCATTCATTCGTCATTTAATCATCGTTCGGACAATGCTTCGCCTCCCACTGCCAAATTTATGAATGGGGATTAGGAGCGTAGCAATTTTATGAATGGGGATTAGGATCGGCGCGAGAGCGTAGTTATGTGTGACGGGGGTATTAAATAAAACCTCCACTGATCTGTCATCCATCCCCCCCCCCCCCCCCCCCCCCCATTGCAGTGGTGTAGCTGATCGGACTGATTCGGGGCACGCGAATGTTTGGGGAGGAACACCTTCTGTATTATTTTGTTTTCACACTGATTTGCCCCTTTATGTATAGAGGCGGGGGGGGGGGGGGGGGGGGGGGGGGGCGTGCCCCCTCATCGTTAGTTGCTATATTTTCCATTCATATGCTAATCAAATTTTATGGCAAGTACTAATGACGGATCATGTAGATTATTAAGTGTTGTGCCGCTGGTCACATCTCTATCTATGAACATTATTTTGTAACTCATGAATGAATATTTTACTCTTTTGAGGGGTTATTTTCCTAGTATACCCTTTTTCGTTTATCCTTTATTACTTACTATAGGTTTTCCCATCCATTTTCAAACTATCGTCAATCAAATTCAATCAATGCTTACTTCAATTTCGTCCCGAGAAGTTAGGAAACTGCAATTGCTACATTCGATTTAGTCATTTACCATTCTAATTGATCAATGGTCATTCTAATTCAAAATTGGCTTATTCTAATTCGTCATTTTGCAATGGAATTCGTCCCGACTGGTTATAAGACGCACAATGTGAAGTTCAAATTCGTCATTGGTCATCCGATTTCAAGACTTAGTCGTTCAAATTCGTCATGTATAGTCTGGTTGCTCTGGTTCACATGTATTTTCCTATGGAAGCTCATACAATTCAGTTAAAAAACAATTACTTCAATAATATTTTTGTATAAAACGATAAACTGATCACAAACAATTCATTTCGATATTGCAATTCACAAGACAATAATTGACCAAAAGTCTGATTGATTGATCCATGCAATAGATCTCTGTTGGGAGACACATTACCATATCAAATTAATGATATATAAAATACAAAAATTGTTCAAAAGAGGATAGACTAAAATTGTGTGAATTTCCGGGACACAAAACAAAGATAGAATCTGGGTTCAAATAAACAAAGGATGATAATGAAGAGATGATGAAACAAAGTATCAAATACAGCTTTCAATATTGTTTGACGAATTTGAATGGGAAATAACGAAATTAAATGCCCAATGACGAAATTGATCATCACATTGTACACCGGCTGGAGTGATCGGACGAAATTGAATGAGCTTTGACTAAAACGATCGGGTCATTGACGAACTTGGTTGCGAAAGAACGAACTTGTGTGATGAATGACGAAATCAAACATTACATACGATCGGCAAAAGACTTTCCGGACGAAATTGAAGTTAACAATTATCGAAATTGAATGACGATTGTTTGAAAATGGATAGGAAAACCTATAATATGAAGTTTTTAAAATTATATTTATGGCAGCAAAATGATATTATTTACCAGGGTATGATTACGTATACAAACTGTAAACGGACACGACTTATAAGTAATGAATACAACATTCAACAACAACAAACAAATGACACCAAAACAAATATACTGTAATTCATGTTATGAAATTGACTTCATATAATTGACTATGAATCAGCGAAATGTTGAACATCCACACGTAATTGTTTAAACTTTACTTCCATCATTGGTACAGTCAAATGCAATAAAGTTGAGGCACAAGAAGACAGATGGAGGCAGTCTAAATTGACACTACCCTACTATGGATTTTAATGTTAATGTTCATCCATTTTTTTAAAACATTTGTGTTGGGGGTGGATAAGGAAGGGCATTAGGTGTGAAGTATACATCCCGAGGGCCACGATTCCCCTCGCACCTGACCTCCGTGGTTGGTGGAAAGTCTGGCAATAGCTTCAAGTTTCTCATAAACATCATGTGTTGCATCCATGATGTTTTAAATACAAATTATCTTGTTGTCCCTCCCTACAGCTTCATCGCTTGACATCCCGATAACAGGAGTCCGCCATGTGCGTATACGTGCCCCTATAGGGGCACGTTCTTCTCTGGTGGGCTGAGATCTCTTGGCCGAATGTTTGAATTTTCAAATTGTCAAGCTTCACTATAAAGATGACTGACAAAATAACACTATTAAGAGAGTACAGAAATAAGGTGTGGTTGCTTCAAGCATTTAATGCAGACTCCCTGGTCAAGCAGCATGTAGCATATATCAGTACAAGCACATGTAAAAGTACAGGCACATAGCAACAGCAGTATTGTCATGAATACAATAGGACTGGTGGAGTGTATAGAGAATGCAGGCAATGTGCACTCTGGCATAGCCTAGCTATTTGGGGCACATGCTCTAGTAGGACAAACAATAGGCATGTGGCATAAAGAGGTTACATAATAAGTTCAGTGCCATTACATGTCGATCGAGACACAACATTCTCCTCCCAGTTGAAATTGAGTTCAACGCACTGATCAATTGTTTTCAAACAGTTTACAACTTGATCAGTGTTTATGTTTACATTTCAAGATCATGTTTAGAACAGTTTACAACTTGATCAGTGATTATGTTTATTATATCAAGATCAAGTTATTATAAAATTTATATCTTAAATAAGTTTTAAAGGCCTCCAATGTATGTAGTAACGTTAACAATAACCTAATTTTAAACTCATTCTGTAAGCAATAAAACAAGCATTTTTTTAAATCTTGCATTTGCTTTTAACCATTTTGCTTGAGAATAAATGGTGGTGTATGACTTAAGAAAATACCAACAACTTCATCAATCAATATTTACGTTTTCTGCATATAATACAGGGTGGCCCAGAAATAACGGAACGGGGCACTTCCCAAAATAAAGCAACGAAATGACTGGGTCCATCGGATAGTGTGTCTTTTCAAATGAAAATTGATACCAAGAACATTAATTTTGGTGGTGGAGTTTTTGTTTTAGAGCGCTGTGAGTGACACTATGTCAGGGTTCATTTTTCTTCAATTTTGACTGACCTATTGGCTAAAGAATGACCCGAACGGTTCGGCATAGAATTACGATGCTGTGGCTATTCAGTTGAATGCACACTAACAAAGGTGTCCGCATCATTGTGCATCGTAATTCTATGACGAGCCGTTCGGGTCATTCTTTAGCCAATAGGTCAGTCAAAATTGAAGAAAAATGAACCCTGACATGGTGTCACTCACAGCGCTCTAAAACAAAAACTACACGACCAAAATTAATGTTCTTAGTATCAATTTTCATTTGAAAAGACACACTATCCGATGGACCCAGTCATTTCGTTACTTTATTTTAGGAAGTGCCCCGTTCCGTTATTTCTGGGCCACCCTGTATAATGAATGTCCAACTTCAAACATTCTTAATTTTTCTTCAATCAAAATGTAATTTCCTTTGGTTAACCTGTCAAAGAACTATAGATACATTTCAAGTAATACACATCTCAGTAACTTCTTGTTCCTTTATATCCATATATCCATATATCACCTTGGATACTTTATGCAATGTGTCAAATTCAAATTAGCTACCTGTTTAATATCTTACATAGTCTTTTAGGTGACTTGGTTCTTTTCGATTTCTAGCACTCCTCCTTACACTTTGCTCTCTACCCCTTTCTTCTTCGGAGACTTGTCTTTCTGTCTCTTCCTGGTTCTTAGTGTCAACAGTGCATGGAGACAAATGAAATGCATTCCAAATTGTATGATCATCTAATTCATAGGTTGCTTTACCTTTTTGTTTAATAATTTTTCGAGGTTCTCCAAATTTCCTTTCACCCTTTTGAACATGTCTTTGTTTTCTGACTTTTACTTTGTCTCCTACACAAAATCTTGGTGTACGAGCCTTCCTTTTCTCATCTGTGTACACTTCAGACTTTGTTTGTTTTTGTTTGACCTTTTCTTTGACAACTTTCAGTTTGTTTTTCTCCATCTGCACTGGCATTCTACCCTGCACATCTAACTTTGTTCTCATTTTCCTACCATGGAGCAATTCTGATGGTGAGAGCCCTGTTGTTTGATGGGGTGTAGACCTGTACGCCATCAATAGTTCTAGAATTTTCTCTTTCAAAGACCTCTTTCCTTCAATCATGGCATTTTGTATGCATGATTTCAACACCCTATTGAAACGTTCTACTTCTCCGTTTGCACGTGGATAGTACAGAGATGATTTGACATGAGTGATACCATTTTGCTCCAAAAATTGTTCAAACTCGTGTGACACAAATTGCGGCCCATTGTCTGACACCAACTGGGTCGGAATTCCTTCTCTAGCAAATAGTGATGTGAGTACTCGAATTACTACTCCGGACGTTACACTACTACACAATGCTACTTCAGGCCACTTGCTGTGGTAGTCCACTACTACAATAGCATATCTCTGATCCTGAGGTGCATTTTCAATTGGCCCTACAATATCAATGGCAATCTTTTCCCATGCCGAATCAGGAAATTCTACAGACTGCATTGGAGCACTGTGTGTGCTATGTGATTTGTCATTTTCTTGACATGTTACACATGACTTGACTTTCTCTTCTACTACCCTGTCAATGCCTGGAAACCAGTATGTTTCTCTCAACCTTTGTTTTGTACGCACAATACCCTGGTGTGCTGAATGAGCGAAGTCTACAAACTTAGCTTGTAGGGACAATGGAACTACTATCCTACCCCCTCTCATCACAAGGTCATCTACAACTGACAACTCGTCCCTCAATATGAGATATGGTTTGATTTCGTGAGGCAAGGTCTTGTGGCTACCTGGCCAGCCTTCCTCAATGTATTTCATGACCTGTACCAGAACTCTATCACTGCAAGTTGCAGCTTTCAAATCTTCAAGTGTTACTGGAGAGTCACTGACCTGACTCAGAACATACTCGTCTTCTTCTACCTCAGAACCTTCTTGGTCCTCTATCGGTACCCTAGATAACGCATCGGCCACATAATTCTCTCGGCCGGGTTTGTATTGTACAGTGTAGTCGAACTGTAACAACTGAGCAGACCAACGTGCTATCCTCATGGTTTGTCTGCTTGGACCCCTCGTACTTAACATGGTAACCAAAGCTTGGTGATCAGTCCTAAGTACAAAATGTCTACCCCAAAGGTAAGTATACCATTTGTTACATGCCCAAACACAAGCCAATGCTTCTTTTTCACCTGTGGAGTATTTCCTTTCAGCAGGTGACAACGACCTGGAGGCAAATGCTATGGGAACCTCATGTCCCCCTTTGACCTGGGTAAGTACTGCCCCTAACCCATAATCAGACGCATCAGTGGTAACAATGGCAGGTAAGTTTGGATTGAATAACCCAAGAACCACTCTCTGTGCAATTGTACTCTTGATTTGATCATATGCCTCTTGTTGCTCAGGCCCCCATACAAAGGATACATCTTTACACAACAACCTTCTCATTGGTTCTACAACAGTGGCATAGTTAGGTACAAACTTTGCATAGTAATTTGTCATGCCTAACACTGATCTGAGTTTGCCCACATCTGTCGGTGCGGGTGCTTCAACTATGGCCTTTACATGCCGATCATCAGGTGCTAAACCTTCACTACTCACAGAATGTCCTAGGTAACTGAGTTCTGGCAAGTGAAACTGACACTTACTAGGATTCAAACGCAAACCAGCGTTCTGCAGTTTGGTGAGTACAATGTTCGATTGTTTGTCATGTTCAGTTTTGTCCTTACCGTACACGATGATGTCGTCAAGGTAACACTGAACTCCAGGTAGTCCAGCTAGAATCGTGCTCATGAGCTTCTGAAATGTGGATGGTGCCGACGCCAACCCAAAGCAAACTCTCTTGAAACGATACAATCCATCATGGGTGATGAATGCTGTGAGGTCACGACTGGCTTCATCCAACTCGAGCTGATGATACGCGGATGCTAAATCCATCTTGGAAAAAACTGTAGATCCTTCTAGCTCAGAAAACAGCTCTCCGATATCCGGTAATGGATAACTATCAACAACTATTGCCTTATTCACTTCGCGCAAATCGACGCACAATCGGATATCACCTGACTTCTTTGCGGCAACAACAATGGGAGAGATCCACTCACTAGAATCGATTTTCTCGATCACGCCTTCCTTTTCGAGGCGTTTTAACTATTGCGAAACTTGATCCTTCACTGACAACGGTAGACGTCGTAGCTTCTGCTGAACTGGAACATGATCGCTTTTCACCTTGACGCGATGCTTGAAGTTTCTCGCTTTTCCTAAGCCTGGCTCGAACAACGGACGAAACTTCGGCGAGATGGGCACCTCGCTGTTGACCTCTTCAACGCAATCCCCGTCAGCTTGAACAGTGCTGCCTTGGATTTGAAGATCCAACTTGCTGATGAGGTCCATTCCTAGGAGCATAGACCCTCGATGAACGACGTAGAACGTAGCCTCAACTTGTCGACTGCCCACTTTAGCTGTGGTGTGGAATGTTCCAAGAACGGGAATGTCTGCTTTTGAGTAATCAGACAACTTTACTCTTGAAGGCTGTAGCGCTTCCTTTACAAAGTGCTTCTCGTAAACGCTGTTGGGAATGATAGAAACATTTGAACCCGTGTCGACTGTCATTTGTAAGTCAACGGTTCCTGCGATCTGCACGGTGCACTTGATTGAACTGGCAGGGTTTGTGTTGACAGTCAAAACTTGCTGCGACGCGTTTACAGTTAAGACTCCCGATTTGTCTTGAACTTCACGAATTTTGCGTCCTGAACGACAAACTTTTGCCCAGTGTCCAATTTTGTGACATTTTAGACACTTTGTGCCTTTCGCTTTGCATCTGCTGTCGTATGTAGCATGGTTTATACTACCACAGTTTCTGCAACCATCTTGTGTTTTCTGTTCTTTTTCGTTTCTGCCCTTTCTTCCCTCCGAATTCTGTTTTCCCCGCGGTTTCTGCATGTACAACTTGTGAACGCTCTGATTGTGACTTTCTTGTCCTTGCGTCATCGCCCTGGAGTCTCGTTGTGCGTCTTCGATGCATCTGCTGCAGTCCAGCACTTTCTGAAGAGTCAAATCAGGTTCAAGTAACAGTCTTTCACGTATTCGCGGGTTAACACATGCTTCTACAACCTGGTCGCGAACCATTTCATCTTTCAGGTTACCAAAAGCACAATGTTTGACCAGTTCCTCCAATGCGGTAACATATTGCGCAACAGTCTCATCAACCCTCTGCCTGCGTCGTCTGAACCGGTATCTTTCAGCGACCACATTAATGCGAGGTACGAAGTAGGCTTCAATCGCTGCCAACGCCGTCTGATAAGCGTTTCCAGCCGGGCGTGAATCGGACGATGTCACAGCACCAGTGTTCAAGGAGTAGAAAATTCTCTGTCCCTCTGCTCCTAAACAATGTAACAGAAGCGCCTTCTTCCTCTCGGGCTGAAATGTATCGCTACCTGAAGCTAATAGGTAGTTTTCAAACTGCTGCTTCCATAATGGCCATGTAGTCGGTGGTTGACCAGGATTTTGTAAGAAAAATGAGGGTGGAGGTATTGAAGACATTTTGGCAGAAAAACTAAAATAAAGTCAGTAATGAAACTCAGCAGTCATTAAGTAAAACCAGCATCCTCGTCGCCAAGTATGATGTTATATCGTAGATTAGTAGGTTCAAGCTTCACTATAAAGATGACTGACAAAATAACACTATTAAGAGAGTACAGAAATAAGGTGTGGTTGCTTCAAGCATTTAATGCAGACTCCCTGGTCAAGCAGCATGTAGCATATATCAGTACAAGCACATGTAAAAGTACAGGCACATAGCAACAGCAGTATTGTCATGAATACAATAGGACTGGTGGAGTGTATAGAGAATGCAGGCAATGTGCACTCTGGCATAGCCTAGCTATTTGGGGCACATGCTCTAGTAGGACAAACAATAGGCATGTGGCATAAAGAGGTTACATAATAAGTTCAGTGCCATTACATGTCGATCGAGACAGAACACCCCCTCCCCCCCCCCCCCAAAAAAAAAAAGAAAAGAAGAAAGAACAGAGTTCCTCGGCTATTTGATGCCCGAATCGACATGTGTTTAATTGTTTAGTCAAAAATACAAACATTTTGCCCGAATGTAACATGATTTTGCACGAACGTGATATGATTTTGCCCGAAAATGGCATGATTTGACAACATTTCAGGTGCGTTTTGCCTGAAGATAACAGTTTTATACAGGGGAGGGGGAGGGGGCGGGGGTGGCCAGGGGCTGCAGCCCCCTTCCCCGCCTCCTAAACCATATACAGTATGTGAAGTCTCAATCATGTTTCCCATCATTTCACCAAATCCCATGTCCCCCTCTGTCTTGATACCCACCGTTCTTTCCTCTTCCCCCATATACACAAGGGCGTCAACAGCTTCTCAAAAGTGGGGTTAGAGGGGGAGGGGCATTGCGAGTGAACGAAGCGGTCGAGCGGGGGAGGGTGTAAATGGTGTAGGGAGCTTTTGCACTCTGGGGCTTGAAATTGTGCGGTTTGGTGCATACCTGAGACAAAAATTTCACATAAAATGTAGTGCAAGCTATGGAAACAAACATACATGATGTAAACATGTATGAAAAAGTGGGGGGGGGGGGGGGGGCAATCCCCTCCACTTTAAAATGTGTGTGTGTGGGTGGGGTGGGGGTGGGGGGTGGGGAACATGCCCCCCCCCCCCCTGTTAACGCCCATGCCCATACAATCCGATTTGCCACCTACCCTCCCCCTCTCTTTACTTCCACCTTATCACTGACCCTAGCCCTCCCCGACACCGTTTTCTTACCCCATCTTCCTCACAATTTTCCAGCTCTATACCCCCTCTATAATATATATTTACTCTCATACTCAATTTACAGCAAATTTGGACTAAACCATGTACTTTTTCGGTCTAAAGCATGTCACCGTATTAGGGCAAAGTCATGTCGCAATCGGGCAAACTCTTTTTAGTATGGGCAAAACTATGTCCTCTGAGCCTAACAAAAGCAAGTTTTGTACCCACCGACATAGCAGCAGACCTAACAATCCCTTTTGTTAGTGCACGCTGATGCCGTTTCATGTGGTACCGTTGGAAACATGGAAGCCTCCACGCACTGATCAGTCAAAACGGGGTCAAAACAGATGATAGTGGTCTAAGAACCTGGAAACCTCTTATTTGTTCACATATTTTTGGAAATAGACCTTTTTATCCGGTGAGTCATGATAATCACAACTCAAGTCTATACCAAACTGGTAGGAAATCATTTTCGCTTTGTGTTTATATAAATATGACAATATTTTGTCTACATTTCATCGTACATAACTATTCCATACAATATTAGTGTACTTTTTCCTTCTTTTTGTGCCGAATCAATCCGGCTCTGGGCGATTTGTGGAAAGCGCCATCTATCTTTTAGCTCCATGCAATCAATCTCGTTGTGCATGAAGCACCGAGTATAGATCGGTGGCATGAAGCACCGATCTGTAGATCGGTGGCATGAAGAAAAACTAGCGATAGAGAACTTACTATGTTAACCATCTAACCGATGTAAACAAATCGTTCATTCATAATATGCTCGGAGCGGCCTTGCTCTACGGGGCAAAGTCGACAAACTTTGCGTTGATGATTTCGGGATCCCAATCATAACCAGACCTTTACAAACGAGACTGCAGAAAGAGAAGTGTTATACATTGGATCATGCCAGTTTCAGAGCCTAGCAAAACACAATAGCTCTTATTTAGTATGCTCTTTCTTTTTTTAGAGAGAGATTCCGAAAGTAAGAAATGGTGTTCATGACCTCAACAAATTTGCTATCACATAGCGCTATAGGAGGCTCTGGCCTAAGAGATTGTATAGAGCTCAATTTGCCAATACTGTATTCGACTTCTCGTTCTACTCACTCTCAACCGTCTATAATGTTCTAGATTGTTACAGGAATACAGGAATGGAAAATTAGTTTCTTCGGGATTCGAACACGAGACCTCCGGATCGCTAGACTGGTACGTGCTCCTCTTCTAGCTGAGCTATAGAAATTCCTGACCCTGTACTGTGTTTGTCCCTGAAACCCCTACGTTTCTGACGCTCTCGTTGTGGGTAAACATGCACGATGTGTTTTGATATCTTATTTGAAGGGAATATGCTTTTTTAAAAAAAGCAATTCGACCAAATTATACAATAACATGCCCTAGTTCATGTGTCTCCATTATACAGGGTGGCCCCCAAAACGGAACGGGGTACTTACCAAAATAAAGTAACACAATTATTATGTCCATCTGGTAGGGTGTCTTTTCCAATGGAAAACGATACCAAGAACGGCCTTTTTTGGTTGAGTAGTTTTTGTTTTATATAGGGCGCTGTGAGTGACACCATGTCAGGTTCACATTTTGTCAACCCCACATCCAGGGAAGTCATGGCAAAGATAATTTTGAGGGAAAAAACGAGTTCACTCAGTTTGACATTCGCCTTTTATTGTTTGTTTTTTTCTTTGCATTATGATATCCTTTATAGTAAACACAACCCATGTGTTTTCAATACTGATAAGTATACAGAGCAAAGTCCACTTCACTCACATCAATTATTTTAGTTTTAAGGCGATTCAAGATTGTTTTTCGTGAGGAACTGAAAAAAACTAAGTATAAAATACGAAAAAGCACATAATTTAAGAGACAGAATATTGATTTAAAATCAGAATCGGTTCCGAAACTGATACATCCGTAGACATATTTTTATAGAATAAATGTTTAGGCCCAACCATTATTCCATAAATTAATACAATATTTATAAATCCTATACTCATTTATAAAAATATACCAAATTGGTTACAAATTTGTTTTGGTTGATCGATCTAACTATGTTGTTAACCTAACAACGCATTGATAGTTTTGCCTTAAAATGGCCGGGACTGATCGTTTTTTTAAATGAAAAACGGCCCTGTATTTCAGCCGTTTATGATAATAATTATTTTGTTTACCATTCAAGCATTATTCAAGTATAACTATTTGTTTTGAATTTTAACTTATAAGTTTTCGTAATTCAGTTTGACCAGAACTGTACTATGTATACCCCTTTAAGGGATACGTTGATATGAAATACATGTGATGTAGATCACCAAACATTTATCATGAGCTTGGATCATTATGAAAAGGGCTGGGGCGGTCCGGGGGTGTGAGAGCCGGATGGCAAACAATATAATTATTATTGTTTGGTATTATAACTAGAATAAATCAATAATGCCCAGAAGGTGAGATGAGAAGAAAAAAGAGTTGTTTGATGTATAGAATATGTATACATGACCTATATACAATGTGAATTACCCAAAACGCATGTCACTATTTACCTCCACTGAGGATATATCTCTATATAATAAACAAATATACCATGCACTGAGAGCCTCTAGTTGAAATTATATCCTACATGAATGAAATCCCGTTCAGTGATTGGTCTACATAGCGTCATGTGACCAAACATAGTAATGCCCATGGAGAAAAATGTGCTATGCGTGACGTCATTCATGGAATAGTAAATGCTATTCCATGAATGACGTCATAGACTTCGGGTGATCATATTGATCCCATAGAGATGCGTGTTATAAAACTTCCCTGCGAGCAGAGGTCTTGTTTTAGCGTGCGAAAGATGCCCGACGAGATTTCCCAAAGAGTTATTTAAAAAGAAATGCAGCATATTTCCACTCGTGAATATCAATAAGTTCCAAAGAATATTCTAGAGATGCATTTCATGTATAACGTAACGGTATTCGAATTAAAAAATTACGACAATAGTGCACATTGTACATCATTGTCCTTTTGGGTCGTGACACAAATTCGTCATTTTAACAATCGGCCGCGGTGTGCACTGCACTAGCTGTATGTGTAATGTACGAATAACAATTTTCTCCATACAAAAAGCAGGTTAATTATTCACTTTGATGCGCGCGTTTTGCGCTGGGTGCGAATTAGTTGTTAAGGCGCGTAACCATGAATGGAAAGATAGCGCAATACGCGCTCTGCGCTAGGACCACCGCTTAAGCGGTGGTCACAACCCGCCGTACTTGCAAGTGCGTGTCCCGTGCGTGCTGTCTACTTGCAAAAACGTGGGCAAAATTCGGGTATCCGTACGTGGTGAGTACCGACTCAGTACCGACTCAGTACGGATTTAGGAGCACGCAGACACGACGTAGCACTTTTAGTGCACGAGGAACTTTCGCTGCGTTCGCTGCGTTTTCGCTGCGTTCTACAGCCAATGAGCGCACGTGCGTGCTGCGCACGTGATAAGTGCGTGGTCCGTGCTTACTCGGCACTTCCCCAGTTCAACTTTCCAATGAGCACGCAGAACTCACGTGGACCGTACCGAGTAAGCACGTGCTCCGCACTTACAACGCACGTTGTGCGCACTGATTTCTGCAGTATAATATGAGCAGAAAAGGTTGTTCGCACTTGCACGCACTTAGTGAGTAAGGACACCGTACGTGAGCAGCACGTGTAAGTACGGTCTCCGTACGATAACGTGGCAACCGCACGGAGACCGTACGTTGTAAGCACGTTGTAAGCACGTACAACGCACTTACCACGTGCGCAACGTACGATGCACGCAACCGCTCACGGCCAGGCGTGGCGTGCGGGCCACGTACTTACACCGTGCGTGTGACGTGCGTTGCCGGTACTCCCTCCCTGCCTTTGCCACTCCCTCCCTACGTTTTCAGAAAAACGTGGCGGCCGTGGCCTCCCCAAAAACCGTACGGACTAAAAACACGCACGGTGGGTTGTGACCAGGGCTTTAACTGAAATCGCTCGGTCTCTTCCGTGTCTAGCTTCGCTGGTTGTTTCTATTGGGTTTTTCATATGCGTTCAATCAAACCCGTTCAATCAATCAATAATGATTATTTACGTCGGGAACCTTTATCCCGTATCGTCACCATCCGATAGCCCCGGTAGACGCAACCAATTTTTGAACCCGGGCCGATAAATGCGCAGAGATTAGTTCCGACCACTAAACCTGAACACCTCAATAGAGTGGTGAAGTGTGATGTCATAAATGATGTCATAAACATTTTGTTTTGAATTTTTAAATTTGGACTTCATTTCCAGAAAGAGCATAACAAATAATGTGCAAATACCAAAAACCAAAGGAATATGTTATGTATTGGCTGAGATATGTCCATCCGAATGATTTTGTTGTCAATGGGCAATCAGTGTTATAGTGCACTGGTTCATAAATGTATGAACCAGTGCACTATAACACTGATTGCCTATTGAAGTAAAATGCACTCGGATAGGCATATCTCAGCCAATACGTAACCTATACCTTTGATATTCGGTATTTGGACATTATTTGTTATGCTCTTTCTGAAAATGAAGTCCAAATTTGAAAATTCTAAAAAAGTGTTTTTATGACATCATGGCTTCTGTACTCTATAGTCCTCTCCTCTCCCTGCCATCTCCTCTTCAGTCTTTGCTGTTTGTGTAGTCTATAAACAATTTTCGCTCATTATTTACACCCCACTCTTCTGTGTAGTTCCATTAACATGCGTGTATATTTGACAATTATAATTTCTATCCATCTCGGCTGCATAGCCTTCATCGGGTCTGGTGTGCTTCAACTGTCGATGGATCAAGACGACCAAGATGAATACCAAAGCAATCTGAAAAAGGGGCAATGAATGAAAACGATTAAAACCCCTTCAGTTATTCATTTCTATATCATAATTTATAGAATTACTTTTACTTCTTTCTTTATTGGAAATTATGTTGCTGATACCTAATACTTATTTCTGAACATGATGTACCGTGCAATCACATACAAATCTGACCCCCACCCCCCCCCCCCCGAGTTTTTAAATTGCCACAGTCAGGCAAAAAGCACCTCAAACTCGAAAACAAACATGACATTTTAGGGATTCTGAATCGAAGTATTTGCATTGCATTAAACTTACCCCCAACGAAATAGCCAGAACTATAACCGCGATAAATGAGCCGCGGTGAGCGTTACTCCCGTCATCACCTGTATATAGTAGGTATGGTATATGATGAGGAGGAGCGAGATAGAGAGAGATGGGGGAGAAAGATGAGAGAGGGTTGAGAGGAAAAATGTAAGTTTGGTCTCATTATTGTGTTTTGCATCAATAAAGCTTATGTAACCGTGAAATATCACTGGCTATTTCATTTTTTTTTAGTTCTTTGTTGTTCTCTTTTCTGACCATGTTACTGTAGGGGCCATTATTCAGGTAAAAGAACCACCATGCATGATCTATCGACGAGCAGAAATCCAAGATCTACTTTAAAATGTAGTAGGCTCAGATTAAACGTGGCTAAATACATAATGGACAAAACAGGAGGAATTTCTTGAAAAATACCACACGAATAAGTATAAAGAGTGTGCCTCCAAACCCCCCCCCCCCCAAAAAAATAAAAAATAAAAAATAAAAAAATAATAAAAATAAATTAATAAATTAATAAATAAATTTAAAAAAAAATAAAAAAAATAAAATAAAAAATAAAATAAAATAAAATAAATAAATTTTAAAATAAATAAATAAATAAACAAAAATAAATAAATAAAACATCATGACGTTATTCCTGTGTTCCATATACAGACTGAGGTGCAAAACAATTAAATACGCACCTGTCATGCCAGTAGAAGATGGTCTGGGTGTCGACAGGGCATTGGTTGTGGCCGGTGGATCAATTGTTGAAACATTGTCCTGAGGAGCAGTAGCAGGATCGAAAATGACGTCATCACAGGAGTCCAGAGGAACTGCATCGCCACTGGTGACACTTTCTATGGAACAACATCTGACCGGTAACTTAGGGTGTATCCGATAATAGACAGCCACAATAAATGTCCCATCAGTGCTCAAATCTCCTTGAAGAGGAAGTCGTTTCAAGTTCTGCTGGTTCTGCAAGTTCTGCTGACAAACCAAATCTCCAGAACCGTCATTACCAGCTGTTGCATTGCAACGAATCGTTTGCCAGTCATGGTCCGAAAAGTTGTCTCCAAGTTCACAATGTGCTTTTCCCGGTGGATATGTAACGATTACAATAACTGGATACTCGACAACCGATTCAACCCTCCCATCGACAAGTTCAAGAATGTGGACATGATAATTGCCTTCATCTATGACCTGGATGTTAGAGATAGTGAAGGATACGGTAAAGTTTCGTTGGATGCGATCGTAATGAAAACCAAAGCGTTCGAGTTGTCCAGGGTTAAATGAATTGGAAAGTGTCTGCTCGTTCACGAAAAGTGGTTGATCGTAGACAGAAGCAAATACACTACAAATGGTTCGTGAGTCTGGATCGCTTAGTTCATGGTCGAAAGAAAAGGACACATTTGATCCCAAACGATATGCTTGAGTCTTTACTAAGATGAGACAACACGTACAGAGAAGCGCCAAATAAGACATCTCCGTCATGCTGGTCCATGTTCACACACTGTAAAAAGAACAAAAAACAGCTTAATCAACTATCCCTTATACAATATACCTATCTTCGTTGTGCCTTCGTCTCTTTCTCAATTTCCCTCTCCCTCACCATCTAACCCCTTTCCTACTTCCATCCATTCCCATCTCCACTGATCTCCCTTCCCCAATCTTATCACTCGTCTCCATCCTATCCCAATCTTCCTCCCTCATCCTCACTCATCCTCACCTCCCCTTCCCCTCCCTGTCAACCAGCACACATTGCGTGCACGTCCTCCACTCCCTGGGGATATTTCCTTCCAAGCGGCTCATATAGGCATCGAGAAGATCATTCACATAAATCCAGTTGTAATGTTCTAGGTTAGGTCTATGTTAGCTCAAGGTACATTCATAGAGAAGTGGTCAAGAGATTATTTTCTACCATATCCTGATCACAAGTGTGATATATTCGTACATCAAATATAATTATATGCAGCATGCGAGTGAAGGCTTCACCCATCACCAAATCACCAATATATCTATAGACGAAGGCGCATTCTAAATTTAGTAAGAATGATTTATACTTGTGGCGCATTTCATTATATTCATTTTTCAGTCCATATTCCAATGCATTTTCATTACAAGTCAGTTTACCCAGGCGTGCGCGATATAATTGATTTTGATATTTGTTAGAACAGTTCATGTAAGGGTTAGGGTTGACATTTATAGTAAACGTGATGAGTGTGTTGACATAAAATAATAGATAACATACATACATGATGATGAATTACGTAGCAAACAAGACCAAGGCTAATTTATTTCAATCAATGATAATTAAGTCATGTAAGTAGGTTATGTTGATTGGGTCACGGGGTGGGGGAGCATACGGGTATGGGCGTTCGAAGACCTCCCCCCTCCCCCTTCAGAGCCGCTCTCAAGTATAGTGAGATTGACATGGGCTAGTAAGCCGCTGGCATCAGTGAATGACTATTAATTCAATACTCTGTCTCTGTCCCGTTCTCTCGAGTTAAATACACGGCTATAGATCACTGTTCCCAAGCCCATCGTCTTTAACAGGCGGGGGGATGTGGGTGTGTTGGGGGGGGGGGGGGGGGGGGGGGGCGTGGGGTTGGGGGAGACATATCCCCAAGTGGAGGGGATTCCCCCCCCCCCCCTCCTCACACACACACATTTTGTTTATATTATGTATACATTATATAATATGATGTTTGATTCCAGAGCTTGCACATTATCATGTGAAATGTTTGCCTCATGTATGCACCAAATCTCACAATGTCAAGCCCCCAAATGCAAAAAGCTCCCTACAATGGGCGGAGGACACCCCATCCCAAACCTTCCCTGCTCGGTCGCTTCGTTCCCTCGCGATGCCCCCCCCCCCCCCCCCCCCCCCCCCCAACACCCACACTTTATATAAGCTGTTGACGCCCTTGCCCAAGCCCGAATGAACAGGCAATCTTCCAAACGATCCATGTCTTGCTCTCCCAGGCACACCCATTTCGAACAATGAGTGACCCTGGGATTCACCATCGATATGATAAACACTGGATGTATCAATGGGATTCACGTACACGCTAATTGTCCCTCGCCTCGGCTAGCCATCTCTTCATGGGATTTACAAGCTCTAATATCAGATTGTTTACCATATCACATTACCCGCAATCCGGCAGCCAAGCTAGCGGAGTATAACGAACGATTTTTTTTTCGGTCTATACGAGTGCAATAATTACACTAAAACCTAAAGAAGCCAACTTGCGATTATAGTGCATGGCCACTAAATAATTATCCCGCAATCGAAATCTGTTTCCGGGACCTGTCACCAGTCCACAGTGACCACTTTTCTTGATTCCCTCAGGTAGTCATTATACACAGGTTTGACTGTACTGTGTTATGGAACTTGTCGATAGAGGTCATTTGTGTACAGAAACATTTTCTTGTCTCCATCAGGTGGCCGCAGAAAATCTGCAGTGCTCTGAGGGTCACCGAAGGGCGTATCCCTATTTATATTATATAGCGCGGAGTTTAAACTGTTTTTCATTTCTACGTTCGCCATAGCAATTAGACACGTGACCAGTGTTATTCCGATTATCCATGCCACATGTGGCTACCACTCCTATACTCTAGCTGTGTAGTGGTAGCGTCAGTCTGGCCGCACGGTTGCCGTATGGTTCGCCTGTGGCCGCCTTGCGGCTACCTTGCGTCTGCCTTGGTATTTGTCAAAAACCTACGGCCACCGCAGGGACGCCCTAAGGCGACCATGCGTCATTACTTCAAAGGCCGTACGGCAGCCGCAGATTTTCTGTCTCCACAAATTCAAAATACGCCGTGCAGCTACCCTAATATAATTATGTGACTGCTACCAAAGATCCTACATACACAAGATGATCAACTCTCCCGATTTTACACGGCCGCTGGTGAAACGGAAGCGGAAGCGGTATTTTAGCACATGGAGTCTGCCGCCCGCTAGCGTTGAGCCGGTAAACTCGAACAAGCGTCAGAAGACTTCACTGGCGGGTGGCGTAACGCTGGCGGGTGTCAACCTGGGAATTTTAAAATTATATTCAGCGCTTTTACTTTCAAACTATTCTTAATGTGAATAAAAGTATACATTTTTGGAATGGAAAGTATAGTCAAAGAATCCATTTTTTTAAATATTATATTTCACTCAAAATGCTAGCTTTTCTTTTTTTTAAAGAAAATGGCAAGAAATATTGGTCAACTTCACTTGTTCGTTGAAATTTTTGATTTTTTAGTTTAAAATGCTAAACTCGCTTGAAAATCATGATACAACTCTTGAAAGGTTTGTTATATTTTAAATTTAAGCAATTTAAAATCTGAATTGATGAAAAAGGTAATAACTTAATTTTTTGCCTCTTTCCGTTAAAAAATATAGCCAAACTCAATCCTATTGGAACAAAACAAACAAGCGTGATTTTCTAGCAATTTGAGCATTTTAACTCAAATTATTTAAGTTTCTTAGCCACACAAAATTTTCATTTTATTTTTTTTTGCCATTTTCTTTAAAAGAAAAATATTTATTTTTAGGAACAAAATAAACGGGCCTTTAGCAGCTTAATATCACAGCTTATCATTATGAATATCTCAAGATTTCATTTCAATCTGAGAATTTCATCTGCTCTTTTTTTTCAATGGGATGGGTTCAGTTATGTGAGTATACATTTGACCATGCATGGCCAACGTCACCAAATATGAATTATTGTTAGACTCTGGTCCAGTTTATATCTTTCGCCCATTTTTGTAATGAGCTCATTAAATGACAATGGTTTCTTCAATTTAATCCATAGTTCTCAATAGAGTTTTCACACCTTCCCGGGATCCTTCAGGCTACACAACATGGGCTGTCAGTTCAAACTTCTAACTCAACATGGTATTTACAGAAATAGAGACGGCTTAGATATAAACTGGACCTCTATTTATTTGGATTTTCATGATTGAAACAACTACAATAAAATTATGACAATACACAATACTGATTAAGAGTTACACTTACGTTATTTATTCAGCTTTCTGGATTTGAGTAAAGCTTTTGACTCTATCAATCACAATATTCTTTTACATAAAGAAAAATCTTATGAATTAAGAAGTATAGTACTTTCATGGTTTGAAAATTATCTTAAGCACCGCTATCAAATCGCAGTATATAACAATGTTTGTTCTGAATTGTTACAAGTTACATGTGGAGTACCCCAAGGATCAATTCTAGAACCACTTCTATTCTTACTATTCATAAATAATTCACTTAATTGTCCCCATACTCTTAAATTTGTGCTTTTTGCTGCTGATACCAATATTCTTTTTTCTCACAATGATATTAATACTTTATGTCAAATTATAAATAATGAAATGAAACAAAACATGTATCACTATATGGTTCAATTGTAATAAATTGTCTCTTAATACTTCTAAATATAATTTCATTTACTTCCATCATAAGCAAAGTGCTATTTCAAATGATTCAATAAATTCCTTAATAATTAAAATTAATGATATTCTAATTCAGCGTGTTCAATCAACTTATTTCTTAGGTGTAATTATTGACCAACATTTAGCCTGGAAAGATTATATACTTGCCATTTCAAACAAAATATCAAAGAGTATTGGTGTCATCAGTAAATTAAGTCATATCTTTCCCCAAAATATATTGATTTTTAGTATATAGTACCATGATCCTGCCAATTTTAATGTACTGTAATCAGCGCTCACCTGGAAACTTTACCGACTCACCGCTAGTTGGCGCACTCCTTCAAACTCCCACAATTCCGCGCGTTAGCGTTTCACTTTTTGACCGAGAGTTGATCATCTTATGTATGTAGGATCTTTGCTTCTACAGTATGTGACCGTAAAAATGCTGCGGCGACCCAATAATTGTTATTGGCCGTATATATTTTAGACCGCACGGCCGCCGTGGCAAATGTGAGTGACGAGATTGTTTGCGCACAGCTGATAGATGGCGCGAGTCATATACATACGGCGATCGATAGGAACGCCCAGTGAATATGTTCGCCCGATGAAAAATATAAAAATGTGTTACCACCATCATGATCATTGAACTTATCATTATCCCCACTATGCCATTCTCTCTGTCACTCTCCCCTCTGATCCCTTTGTAGAACAATAATATAGTGCATTGTATCCAGGGGAACTCCCCCCCCCCCCCAACTCTGCTTTCCTTAAATAAAACCTCCGCTGATCTGTCATCCCATCCCCCCCCCCCCCCCCCCCCCCCCCATTGCAATGGTGTAGCGTGATCGGACTGATTCGGGGCACGCGAATGTTTGGGGAGGAACACCTTCTGTATTATTTTGTTTTCACACTGATTTGCCCCTTTATTTATAGAGGCGGGGGGGGGGGGGGGCGTGCCCCCTCATCGTTAGTTGCTATATTTTCCATTCATATGCTAATCAAATTTTATGGCAAGTACTAATGACGGATCATGTAGATTATTAAGTGTTGTGCCGCTGGTCACATCTCTATCTATGAACATTATTTTGTAACTCATGAATGAATATTTTATTCTTTTGAGGGGTTATTTTCCTAGTATACGCTTTTTCGTTTATCCTTTAAAGGGACATTCCCTCTTTTGCAAGCCAAATTTCAAAAGTTGCGAGGTTATTGTCTTATATGAAAGAAAATGTCATTTAATAGCATGCCTGAAAAAATTAGGGCTTGAAATCTCTTTTCGTGGAGTTATAGACCTAAAACTAATAAACCGTCGTCCAACAATTAATTGTGCATTATACGTATATTCACCCAGTGAGGAAGTTCGTACACAAATTCCACGAAGTACCACAACGCTATGCGTGACCCCTACGTAACCCGCTACAGTCAAATGCAATAAAGTTGAGGCACAAAGAAGACAGATGGAGGCAGTCTAAATTGACACTACCCTATGGATTGTAATGTTAATGTTCATACATTTTTTAAAAGCATTTTTGTTGGGGGTGGATACTGGATAAGGAAGGGCATTAGGTGTGAAGTATACATCCCGAGGGCCACGATTCCCCTCGCACCTGACCTCCGTGGTTGGTGGAAAGTCTGGCAATAGCTTCAAGTTTCTCATAAACATCATGTGTTGCATCCATGATTTTTTTTAATACAAATTATCTTGTTGTCCCTCTCTACAGCTTCATCGCTCGACATCCCGCTAACAGGAGTCCGCCATGTGCGTAGGGGTACGTTCTTCTCTGGTGGGCTGAGATCTCTTGGCCGAATGTTTGAATTTTCACTTGTCAAGCGCCCCCCTCCCCCCCCCCCCAAAAAAAAAAAAAAAAAAAAAAACAAGAAAAAAAACAAGAAAAGAAAGAACAGAGTTCCTCGCTATTTGATGCCCGAATCGACATGTGTTCAATTGTTTAGTAAAAAATAACAACATTTTGCCCGAATGTAACATGATTTTGCACGAACGTGATATGATTTTGCCCGAAAATGGCATGATTTGACAAAATTTCAGGTGCGTTTTGCCTGAAGATAACAGTTGTATACAGGGGAGGAGGAGGGGGCGGGGTGGCAAGCCCCCTTCCCCGCCTCCTAAACCATATAATTATGTGAATTCTCAATCATGTTTCCCATCATTTCACCTAATCCCATGTCCCCCTCTTTCTTGATACCCACCGTTCTTTCCTCTTCCCCCATATACACAAGGGCGTCAACAGCTTCTCAAAAGTAAGGTTAGAGGGGGAGGGGGGGGGGGGGGGGTGGGCATTGCGAGTGAACGAAGCGGTCGAGCGGGGGAGGGTGTAAATGGTGTAGGGAGCTTTTGCACTTTGGGGCTTGAAATTGTGCGGTTTGCTGCATACCTGAGACAAAAATTTTCACATAAAATGTAGTGCAAGCTATGGAAACAAACATACATGATGTAAACATGTATGAAAAAGGGGGGGGGGCAATCCCCTCCACTTTCAAATGTGTGTGTGTGGGTGGGGGTGGGGGGGACATGTCGTTCCCCCCCCCCCCCCCCCGGTTGACGCCCATGCCCATACAATCCGATTTGCCACCTACCCTCCCCACTCTTTACTTCCACCTTATCACTGACCCTATATAGCCCTCCCCGACACCGGTTTCTTACCCCCTCTTCCTCACAATTTTCCAGCTCTATACCCCCTCTATAATTTATATTTACTCTCATACTCAATTTACAGCAATTTAGTGTGCAAAAGGCACCTTAAATTTGGACTAAACCATTTTGTTTTTTCGGTCAAAAGCATGTCACCGTATTTGGGCAAAGTCATGTCGCAATCGGGCAAACTCATTTTAGTATGGCCAAACTATGTCCTCTGAGCATAACAAAAGCAAGTTTTGTACCCACCGACATAGCAGCAGACCTAACAATCCACTTTTGTTAGTGCACGCTGATGCCGTTTCATATGGTACCGTCGGAAGCATGGAAGGATCAGTCAAAACGGGGTCAAAACAGATGATAGTGGTCTAAAAACCTGGATGACTCTTATTTGTTCACATACTTTGGAAATAGACCTTTTATCCGGTGAGTAATGATAATCACAACTCAAGTCTATACCAAACTGGTAGGAAATAATTTTCGCTTTGTGTTGATATAAATATGACAATATTTTGTCTACATTTCATCGTACATAACTATTCCATACAAAATTATTAGTGTACTTTTCCCTTCTTTTTGTGCCGAGTCAATCGGCTCTGGGGCGATTTGTGGAAAGCGCCATCTATTTTGTAGCTCCACGCAATTAATCTCGTTGTGCATGAAGAAAAACTAGCGATATAAGAGAACTTACAGGGCAATGAAACTATGGCTTCAGTTATTATTATCGTTTATAGGGTGAAGAGACTTTGATTTGATACATAACTGGGCAATTTTGGCCTCCTGGATCCCATGAAATCCTTACGTGAACATACCCACATTTTACTAATTTTTACGGCGGCAAAAGATGATGGGAGCGGCCATGTGCTTGTAATTACCCGACATGCTTTGCAAACTCTGAGGCATGTGCTTAGGGCCGAACAAAAAGTTTTTCACTGATTTCAAAGCATCTACAACTATTCAGACAATGGTTTGAATTGGTGCTATTGAAATGCATTAGTGCATATCATTGACCGTAGTCCGCACAAACCTAATAATGGCGGCCTCCAGTGTTCGCGTGAATAGTGGTATACCCGATAGAGTTTTTTCACATATTTCTTCCAAAGCATGCATAAATCTGAGTCGGAGTAATGTTACATATAATAAACAGGCATATTACGATGTATAAAGTAGGATAAACTCTATTCTTGAGTTGCATTGCCCTTTAACCATCTAACCGATGTAAACAAAATCGTTCATTCAATGTTATGCTTGGAGGCCTTGCTCTACGGGGCAAAGTCGACAAACTTTGTGTTGATGATTTCGGGATCCCAATCATAACCATAGTCCAGTCAATCTAGCAAATATTAGGGGGTAACCTCGGCAAAATTGCAACATGGGATTTTTCTTCGAAATTTCATTCAGGAAACTCCCCTGAACAACAGACAAAAAGTCCTAAGCAATCGAAGCTGCGGAAAGTGGTTTAATTTGCATTATAAAGATAATTAGCAAATTTGCATAATTATGAAATAAGGTCATGGGTCATTTTCAATCTAGGAATAGTACGCTAGTAATTAAAACAAATATTCTTAGGTATTTTGGGGCAAGGAATCCATTTCCGGTGCTCGTTTGCGAGTGCCATATGGAGAAAACCCTGAAATCCAAGATGGCTGCTTCCTAATTTGCATATTTATGAATATTATTGGTTTTCATTGGCTACAGCCTCTAATAAGCAATAATTATAGGGTTTTTTCTTTAATCGTGTTTTAAATGTATATCAAAGATACTTCAGCTTGGTTGCCGTCTTGGCAACCTCTAGCAATGCATATAATTAGCATAATTGTATTATTTACCTAATTTGCATATTCCCCCAAATTGAGTATTGGGAACCCGGAAAGTAAAAATGACGAGAAATACCACTTTTCCAAGGTTTTTCTGGGCAGGAAATCCATTTATGATACTTAATTCGACGTATCACCTTGGCAACCCACATAAATCCAAGATGGCCGTCTTTGGTGTTTTAAAGGAGATAATGCTACTTGCCACTTTAACGGCATTTTTTTTAGAGCATAATTTGTTCACTGTTAGCACACTGAAATTTAAGTATTCCGATTGCTAATTCGAATAATTGAGAGTCCAAACATTATAGTATTGTTCTAATATAACCAAAAGAATGAAGTTGTGTATCATTACATGTGAAATTTGGGGAGCAGCCATCTTGGATTTAAGAAGGCTGCCATGGTGCTATATGGAAATAAGTATAAAAAATTGACTTGTTGCTCCCCAAAAACTTGGAAAAGTGGTATAACTTGTCATTTTTACTTTCCGGGTTCCCAATATACTAAATTTGGGGGAATATGCAAATTAGGTAAATAACCCAATTATGCAAATTATATGCGTTGATAGAGGTTTCCAAGGTGGCAACTAATCTGAAATAGCTTCACTACATATTGGAATGATTACTCATTAGAGGCTGTAAGCACTTAAAACCAATAATATTCATAAATATGCAAATTAAGGGCAGCCATCTTGGCTTTTAGGGCGTTGCCTATACGACACATGCAAATGAGCACCGTTAATTGATTCCTTGCCCTATATTACCCTAGTATAATCATTTTTTATCAATATTGTACTATTCCTAGATAGAAAATGACCCCTGACCACATTTCAGAAATATGCAAATTAGCTTATATTTATATTGCAAATTAAACCACTTTCCGTTACTTCGATTTCTTAGGACTTTTATTATGTTGTTCAGGGGAGTTTCCTGAACAGAATTCCGAAGAAAATTCCCATGTTGCAATTTTGCCGAGGTCAAGACCCTATATTGACTGGACTATAGATGTGTTCGTTGAACTTGGTACAAATTGATTACCATTCTGTAGCCTATAGTTTTCATTCATTTGTAAATGCAAAGTTACATCAAAACTAAAATTATCAGCAACCGTTTCAATAGCTCATTTGCATATTATGCAAAGCACTTTAATTACAGGCCTACTGTTTTGGTAGGATGTCTAACAAAAATACTTGGTACTACTGACCTGAAAAATATAGGTTTTATCGTTTGTATTCACTCAACAAGTCCGATTTTGTCCGATTTTGATAAAAATGTGCAATATTTTACCATTTTTGTGGACATTAATTTGCATATTATGCAACTTATATGCAAATTATGTTGAACTGATATACGTGTCACCGTGTGTTATGGTATATTGGCTTTTGAAACAAGATGTGCACACTCTTCTGGCTATGATAGTGCATCTAGAATTTAAACAATACAGAACTTCATATTGATCCAATCAAACTTAGCTCATTTGCATATTATGCAAAGTACTTTCATGCTAACGTTTTGATTGCGTGTCACCCTAACCTGTTTCATATCTGACCTTAAAAATATAAAGGCTTTATCATTTGCATCCACTCGATCAAGTCTATTTGTTCAACAATATGGAATATTTTATTTTTTGGGGAACCTAATTTGCATATTATGCAAATTATGTAGCCATTACTAGTACGGGTATGCGTTCATCGTGTACTTTATGATACTAATATTGGGTTGCCATACTTTTCTTGCGTCAATATAGTATATACATATTTTTAAACATTTTTTACATTCAAACAATACCTAATTTGCATATTATGCAAATTAAACTACTTTCCGCAACTTCGATTTCTTAGGACTTTTTTTTGGTTGTTAAGGGGAGTTTCCTGAACCTCAACAAATTTGCTATCACATACATGACATAGCGCCAGGATGCTCTAGCCTATTAAAGAGATGATATATAGAGCTCAATTTGCCAATACTGTATTCAACTTCACGTTCTACTCACTCTCAATCGTCTATAATGTTCTAGTTTATATAATTGTTAATATTATTACAGGAATACGTGGACAATTAGCATAGGGTTTCTCCGGGATTCGAACCCGAGACCTCCGGATTGATAGACACCAGGTGCTCCTCTTCTAGCTGAGCTATAGAAATTCATGACGCCGTGTTTGTGTCTGAACCCCTACGTTTTCCATGCTCTTGTTGTAGGTAAACATGCACGATGTGTTTTGATATATTATTTGAAGGGAATGTGCTAAAAAAAACAACAAGCCATTCGACCAAATTATACAATAACATGCCCTAGTTCCTGCTTCGCATTATATAGATGGAGCATCTCTTTTGTCTCATTCTGTTCATCTCTTTCTTTATCTCTCTCTCTCGCAAGGGGGTGTAGCCACGACGACAATAATTGGGAGAGATTAGCTGGAAGGCCCTCGGGAAGGGTTACATACTTACATATTTTTATTGAATAAAACGTTAAAAAAAATATAAATTCCAGCTCCTTGGTAAAGCAGAATTTAACCAAATAGCCGCTATGAGTAAACGTTTTAATTGATAGGAATGAGTAGAATGATCTGACTAAAGAATACAAGTAGGCATATACAACGTACTTTGGCACTTATTCCATAGTTGATGACTTGTAAACTTGGTCGGCCAAAAAAAAAAACTCCATGAAAATAAACACAGTAGTGCTTTTAGGCTAATTTTATGATGCCAAATCTCACTTAGCCGCCAGTTTACGCCCCGCCCACATTTAGGGTCCAAAACCAGTAGCGTGATTGACATGTGATTGACAATTCATCGGCTTACGTCATCTACATAATTTAGATAGGCGTCGTGTACGGGGCGAAGTTCTTTAGATGCCGTCGATTTTGGCGATTTAAAAGGGGCGATCCCAGGACAATACGATATTTACTAATTACCCCAAAATGTATTCATTTCATGGAAAATGACTACCAAATGCCCTTTTTTTTAGGAAAAATTGCATATAGAGAGCCTAATTGTGAAAATTAGGCCATCTAGACGCTGTAGTTCCTTTAAAACAAAAATGTACAATGTAGTCCGGAAGCCATTGCAAGGCGGAGGCAACAATATATATAATTGTCAAGGGGGCATCTTTTCAGAAGTCAATTTAGAACGATAGTACTATTTTCGGTTAGTGTACGCGCGCCAACCCCACATCCAGGGAAATCATGCCAAAGATCATTTTGAGAAAAAACGAGAACGAGTTCACTCAGTTTGACATTCGCCTTTTATTGTTCGTTTTTATTTGCATTATGATATCCTTTATACACACACACACAAACACACACACACACACACACACACACACACACACACACACACACACACACACACACGCACACACATCCCCTCACACACATACATACACCCAAATGACAAGTCAGAAATAACCGAGTCTGTATTAATGGGGTTATCTTTACAGAGGCCCTGCAAACAAAATGCATGTTGACTTCTAATCATTTGTACTAGTGTACACATTCAATATTTGTAAACGGTTTGACCTAAATATGTTTTGTTTATTTTTAAACATGTTATCATTTATTTTTCTTCATGTTGCTAAGCCCCACCTCCTAAAAACCCCTCCAGAGTAAATTATATTGTTGACCTGTTGTGACATCATCTGTCAATCACTGGTCAGCTACCATGAGATTAACAAAATATGAAAGTACAAACAGAACATCCACACAAAAGCATGCCCTGCATACCTCCATGCAATTGCTTATACAGTGCTTTTCTTCTGACATAGCAACAGCTATTGAAATTGAAGGTGTGTGAGTTGATATTCTATTCAACCGTGTGATGATATTGTGATTAGGCACTCGGCTTGGGTGAAGGTAACTTCTTTGTAACTGAGTAGTGAGTGGCTGATGATGTCACAACGGGTCAACAATAGAATTCTACTCTGGAGAGGTTTTCAGAAGTGGGGGCTTCACAATATGGAGAAAATAATTACTAAAATGTTTTAAAATAAACAAAATATGTTTGGGTCAAATAGTTTACAAATAGTTGATGTGTACACTAATAGAGATGAACAGAACATAACATGCGTTTAGTTTGCCTGGCCACTCTACCTCATACCCAGAGCCGTACACATGTATTATACATATGCGTAGAGGATATGGAACCAGACGCGGTCAGTGGGACAGCCAGTGGAACATAGACTGATTTTTGCAAGACTCAAAAGTTGAACTAAACACTGAGTTATAGGCCTACAAATTATAGAAAACAATTATGTAGAATATTTAAAACATTCCACACAATTTCACATCAATATCTTGAAGTCTCTTTGATACCAAACAGAGCATTGAAATGACTGGTATAAAAATAAATGCCGGCCCGTTTAAAGACCTCTTTTAACAATGTTTACAAAGATAATAAAGTCCAACTTAGTGTTCGACTTGGAGTCTTTATAAACACCCACTGGATTTTCCCGAAGTGTTATTTACTTCTCCGCATTGTTATTTCATTCATCACCATAACAGAGATGCCAAGTAGTACGTGTTTGCCGTATTAAGTACGTTTTCCTAGCCCAAAAATACTTTTTGTTAAAAAAAAATAAAAACAAAACTATATATGTATATTTTTTGTTTACGGTCAGAAAATGGCACAAAGAACTACCTTGAACCCTTATAGACTATTGCTAAAGTTAGGTCTTTTAAATATATCACAAATAAACAAAACAAACTCATAAAACGTGTGATCGAATAAACTAACTTTTATATTAACGCAAACATATAGAGTATTTTTGTTGCACGAATTAACTTCGCAAAAAAAAACAATTTACCTTAACATTGACTGCTCTGAAAATACTTGTTTTTGTTGAAAATACTGTTTTATGACTCTCAGAATACTTTTTTTGTTTGTGAAGGTTGGCATCTCTGCAATAGAGGTGTATACGTACAGCTCTATGTTCATCTCTTCCCAAAGTTTGCAATGCAAACCCATAGGTTACACCACTTTCTACTGAATAAAACAGGAATCTGCTTTCAATTAACTGTATGCAGTACAATGTTTAATCGTGTATTAGCTCTCATTCACTATATATGAAATACAAACTTTCATGTTATACAATGTGCGTATAACTTCATAACTACTTTACATGATGCTTTGCTCTGGCCTCTTGGTTATCATATAAATGGAGAGTACAATGCGACTGTACTCGCTTTTACATTGAACGAAACTCAGGAATGTACAGACAGGGATATAAGTATGACAAGAATAATACTAGTCTAGTGGGTAGAAGGGGTGTTCGTGCATCCCGATGAGACAATTTTTAACATAGTTCACTAAATGTAAAAAATGCGTAGAAAACGATTAGCTATGTTAACAGGGCCAAACAGTGTCCCATATATCACTTTTATGCACATTTATGCAAATTAGGGTGTCCATTGTGGACAAATATAATCTTCCATATTTTATACCTTAATTCAGACAAATTAACAAATAATGTCTCTATTCCTATGTTCTAAGAGTCAGGGATTGTAATAAAACCACTTTGTAAGTAACCAGTTCGCTACATAACGTCATAATATGCAAATACGCTGAAAAAATTTGAATAAATTCGATATTTTCATTGCATATTATGATTATTCATATTTTTTACCCCAAGACTGCAACTTAAATTAACGTTTTACTATCATAAAAACTGTGTAGGAGATATTCAAATATGATGAGAAGATTTGATTTGCTCTACTTACCGTTTTATGCAAATTTATGCAAATTATTGACGCCATTACATGTTTTACAGGAATAATTGATTTTCACGATAACTCAATCAATATTGCAGATAATTAAGTGTTAAATGCGACAAAACATGGTTTTGAGGGTAAAAAATCATGATCAACTTAGTCTTGAGGTGATCAGAGGATAATAAGCAAATTAGGGCCACATAATGAACACATATTGGAAGACACTCAATTCTGCTTTATACAACATTTTAACTTGTCCTTCTTATTGATTTATGCATATTTATGCAGAATTTTGCAGCAATTTCAAAGCATAAACCGAACTATAAATAAAGCTAACTGTGCATTTAAATAGTATACACACTATATTTGCCGTGTCTAGAATCATAAATTGAGGGTCAGAAATCATGATTACCTTTATCTTGAAGTGACCAGATGATTCTCTAAATGTGTGCCGTCATATGCAAATTAGTGCCAACATTAGTTATGAAATGTATACATGCGGTTTTTTTTTAATAACAATGAGAACTGTACTTTATATGATGCATTGGTCTGAATTGATAACTGGTACATCACAACTAATTGCTCTTCATAGATATCATTTTCTGACATAGAATATCGTACTGCAACATAGAATAATACCAAACAAATCTTTATAGGATATAGGCTTTAAATTTTTTTATTTTTTATTTTTGTTTACAGAAGTCAAACAATTTTGAAAATCAAATGTCAAATAATTGTTCGCATATAAACTATAGAATATGACAAAATGAAAATATAAAATGTTATGTACTAATGAACAAGGTCAAGGATATGATAAATCGGTGGACTCATATTTACATCACTAACATACTTTTTGAACAATCAGGGTCTACTAATGGTGTGTACATAAAATGTCTATAAATCATTAACAAAGGTATCCGTATGTAAATTGAGGCTGCAGAATAACTCTGACTAGAAATTATTTGGTAAACATTGTAATAACCATAATTGTCATAAATATTATTCGTTCAAGTTCAAGTTCAAGTTCAACTTGACTTTATTGTCCATAAGGAAATGTGTTGCGTTACATGCAATAATCAGAGAAAACAAAATATTCACAGGTCTTTTGATAAATTGATAGTATGTTATTTTAATTTAATTATGTATTTTAACTAAATTATCAACACAAAGTGTTCTAAGAGCCTCAACAATGCTTACACTATCAATAATAAACTACTATAGCAATAACGATGTCATAACAGATCGATATTTTGTACATCTATTTTATATAACGCTAATTAAATGAATTCGTTATAAGCGATGCTTAACGGTCAATGTGGGTGGTAAACTGAGCAAAGATTGAAATAAGCATGACACATTAAGCCATAAAGGATTAGTTATCAATGTAGCAGTTGTACGTACTAAAATAAAATACTTCGTTAGACGAGGCTAAACAGTGATTACAGCATGTACAATGATAACTGAATATAGATTGAAATAAAACCTTTACACATCTAGCATGAAATTATTCTGAGTTTATACTATATAGAAAGAGATTCGATAATGCTATACATGTCTAAAAATATCTCTTTAGTGACTAAAATAACGTCATAATTGTAATTTACGTATTTACATATGTTTGCATAAAATATAAAAGTTAAAATGTACCAGACAAACATGCTAGAAGGTCGGAGGCTAGATAAGTCCACATAGTTATGGTGACAAGTTTACGTTAAATTGATGTTATATTGCCAATTATTGGGTGACAATGCAAAGTGATGATTGCACTGAATTTGTAAACTGTTATAACTGTGTAGTGAATATATGAATAAAGCCCGAACACTTCAATCGTAAATATTTGTTAGTGAAAGGGAAAATCAAAAAATTGGAAACCCGTTCAACGCTTCAATTGGCATTGGAGTAAATTATGGGATGACCACTCAAGTCATACATAATAGTTGTGGATTTGGACAATGTTACTAGATCCATTTAACCCATTGACTAAAGGGAACCTAGACCATAATTAGTTAATACGTGTCCGGTATTGACTCTATTGACATTGCAAAATATATTAGAGAACAGGTTAAACTATGATATTTGAGATATGAACATAGCATTTTTACACAATAACACAGATCAACGATCGAAAATTAATGTGACCGGCTACAGTAAAACTCTACACTTGTCGGTAATTTATGTTTTGAAGAAATTGGCATTTTAATTTCACATAATGTGTGTAAAAGACTTATGATTGTAAAATTTAAACAATCGTATCTTCGCCAACTATTGACCAATGTGCTAGAACAAGCATCACATGAAAGGCCTTTCTAATGGTATGAACATCTACATTTTGTTTTTTACCGACAAGTGCAGGGTTTTGCTATAGTCAGTCACACATATTATGGCCTGCGCATCATGCAGAAATCGGACAATGTGTGTAACAGATTTACGATAGTAAAATTTAAACAATTCTATCTTCGCTAATTATTGACCAAATTGTTTTCTGTTTTTTGTTACCGACAAGAACAGGGTTTTACTATAGTCGGTCACAAATACTGCAGCCTGCATGTGCATCATGCAGAAGTCGGACACTAAAAAGGTAATGCATGTGTAACCAGGCTGCACTGTAAACATATAAAAGCAAACCTCATTTTAAAGGCAGAGCTTATAATATGGATCATGTTAACGATGCAGTCTTGTTAAAGTAATACATCATTTATACCTACAAGAATGAATAACATTTCATTATTGGGCACATACATACAACAATGTGATTCATTAACGGTTCCATAAGTTGGAACAATAACGTTTTGAAGTATGATTCCACGAACAAATGTAGTGTACATGTATTATTTAACATTCTCAAAATGTATCAATACTTCCTGAAATTACAGTTCTGTTTAAAATAATACATATGATAAGAACAATTGCATACCAACAATAATAAAGGCAATTGTTAACGACAATACTATAACTAAACACGTGTTAGAATAATACATTATGGAGTATTTGGGCTTCCAACAATTCAGTTTCAATACTAACCAAATGCATCAACACGTATCGTGTAAATGCATACAAATATTGGATATAGGGACGGAATGCTTTTAGCCATAGTTATTCATTTAACCTTTTCCAAGCCCTGGCATTCCAGTGGTTGCAATTTCATCACTTGATTATAATTCGTTTGTCTAATTGAATTGCCGACTAAAATTATACACAATATACAGAATTTTCACATAAAAAAAAACCTATGATGTTAAACAATAATACATTAATGAAGTATGATCAAGTATGAATGAACACGTATTTTAAATAAAGTAAATCAGGTGACATGTTAAAGTACTTAAGCAATACACTAACAATTGAACAAAATGTATACAATTATTTTAAATGTTACATCAACATTTCAGTTAACAACAACATATGTTGTTAGTATTGCCTAACCTTGGCTAAATGTTGCGGTTAACTTGTATATACAATTTATTAAAATGTAAAGCAAACATTTTCACTTTCACATTTCACTTTCACATATAGTATACATCAGACTCATATGATTCTTTAAAATAATGCCGTACATGTTATCATACGATATACGAGAAGACACTGTTAAAAGTGATAACATGAATGATAACATTTGAGTTTATAGCATTTGTAGTCATTTTTTGTATTCATTCATTCGAGGTATATTATTCAGCAATTGTAGCCAAAGGTTACAGTGCAAATTAATTTACAAATACAAAGACATGAAACAAAATACATCCACATTAAAAGCAAATATATACAATATCGTACCAGTAATACATGTAGAGTCAATATAGGGCCTGAATTTTCGATCCTAGCAGAATCTTCTTCAGAGGCTATAAAGTGACGATAATACAAACATAAACAACATATATATACACATATAGGTACACATGCTAAGAGTTTCTTAGCATGTGTACCTATATGTGTATATATATGTTGTTTCTGTTTGTATTATCGTCACTTTATAGCCTCTGAAGAAGATTCTGCTAGGATCGAAAATTTAGGCCCTATATTGACTCTCATTTTATTACCCGGCATTATTTTAGTAGTAGCAGTTTTCATCAGTATTTTTGCATCAGTAATACATGTAAATAAAATGCAAGACAATGTTCTGGAGTATTGGCAGAATTTAAATATAGCCTTTCAAAATATGAGGAATGAGTAAAGTATCAATATGATATCAACTCCGTGTAAATCAACTATCAAATACGTACCATCAAAATTAAGAGCCTTATATAATCAATGGTTAACAAAATAACAATAAATTGGTAATTTTCACTTCAATTATACTAATTATAAGAGCATTAAGGTATAACATTTCATCAAAATTACAAACAATAATTGACACATAATGCGCACATAAATTATATAACTGATCTCAGTAAGAATTACTAGCGAAATAAGCGAATCAAAAATAATTCAAAGGAGATCAAATAGCTATAAGCTGTATAATTATCATAACATAAGCTTGCAGTTAATATATAAAGCATAGTTGGGTTGTATTGGATAAAACAAATGTGAATTCTTCAATCATATTAGCCTAATTATGAAGATGCAATTTCATTATATTTTACAAATATTTTCTTCCATATAAAGTACTGACTGAGAAAGAATTTGCAAACACAAATGCAGTATTCTTGGGTTTATTTCATGACGATAGCAACATTTTACACAGGTAAAGACTCATAATGCATAATGAACGTTGTCGCGACGCATAATTTATTTGTAGGCCTTATAACTCCACATTTTCTTTCATAAAACAATAACCTCGCTAATGTGGCTTGCAAAAGGCGGACACTTATTCATTTGTATGAAGTGGTGGGTGAATCAACGCACGGAATACCAAACGGGTAGCAGCAGCGAAAAGGGAAACATTGTTTTACGGAACGACAGAGGCAATTTATTGCTATGCGCTATGCATCGTTACGATCTCGGTACTTATGGTTAGACAGCGAGCCACTGCCAATCTTGCTACCCCAACTCAATATCGTTTATGATTTTTTTGTATTCTGTATGCATATCAGTTTTTGTTGTTATTCAAGCAAAAATAGATGTCTAATACCATATTAACAGTTAATGACTAATTTACGTATCCCCGCTGAAATAAAATGGAAATATTCCGAGATTGATGAAAGACATTGTATGATACAAGGTTGTATAAAAGGATATAACAAACGATGATAACCGGTTTAAAAAGTGTATTCAGTTGATAGCCATTCATAACAATAACAGGTACATAATGACAAATAGTCGCATTTAAATAAAATTTAAGAAATACTCCAGATGATGAACACATAATTTCATCTAGTACTTTATGTAACACCAGGACTACCGGTTCAAAACTGACGATAAATGATGACTTGATTATGTAGCCTGAATGCATAATTGTTACTCGGACGAAACTATAAAACATTACAACCAAATCAAATACTTAAAGGGGTAGTTAGGTATAGAGGGCGCTGCACGAAATAGTTTTTGTATGAGATAATAACAAACTGAGTGCAAAATTCGAAAGAGCATACAGTTTAAATGGCAGAATAAACTTTATTTGATCAAAATCGGTTCAGAAATGGCTGAAATATCAATAAATATATCCGATCGTAATAAATTTGGGCCCCAGATTTATTCGATGATTTTTTTTCCAAAAATGTTCAAAAGAGGGTTTTAAATAGTTGTTGATGATCTCTCTATCTAATCATTAGTTCAACAAAACAACACATGAAACATGTTAAAACCATTGCTATTTTTAAAAGCACCCTCTTGTGTTTTAATGGCTCTTTTTAAAAATGATAACAGGCTTTTTACTATAGTTGTTTGTAATTGTCTATACCTTTCGAGCATGGTGGAGTTATAACTATTAGTTTGTAATGTTATTGTGCAGGTTTTGATTACTAAAGCTCAGCCTTACCAAAACTGTACTACCCCTTTAATTATATCAGTTTGATGAGAAACGTAATCAACCAATAAATAAATCAAACTCGTCATCCAGCTGAAATTCCAGCTGAAAATTAAATTCCTGCCATTATTCTTTGGTGAGTAGATGTATTCATCCTATTATTTTGTTCTCGGTAATGGTGGCTTCTTATATAGCTCACGTTCCGTGTTTTGGTGTAATTCACAATATTGTTACCATGGTTACGCACTTCACATAACGATGTGGGAGCAACCATAACCATTTTAAATTCAAGACAGCACATCAACCAACCAGCATAAAGAGTTGCGATTAAGCGCGAGTCAGAAAATGTGCCTTACTGCGTAATTCTGATTGGCTCAAGATGATTTTGCACAGGCTTGTATCAATGGTGTCAATTCATTTTTATTGTCGCCGCCTCGCTCTGCGTGACACTGTGCACTCGACTATGTCAATATTTCCATACTCGTAGGCTATGTTTAATGCTGAAGTGCCATCGTCAAAATCAATTTGGTATCTTACAAGGTATTCTATAATGCTGTGATGATCGTTTACGATCGCAAAATGCAGCGCGGTGATACCGTGGATTTCAGTTGCGTATGCGTCCGCCCCTTTATCCACGAGGAGTTTGACTACTTCAAGATGCCCGTTGGCACAAGCTGCCATCAACGGAGACGCGCCATCATTGTCACCCAATTCAATGTCGCTGCCATGCTCAAGAAGGAATTCTACTATATCAAGTTCGCCAATGCCTGACGCGATATTAAGTGGAGTGCAACCGTCATTTCTGGCCGCGTTTACGTCACTTCCTTTATCCACTAGGATTCCAACTACCTCTAGATGTTTGTAATAGCAAGCAAGCATCAATGGAGTATTACCATCATTGTCACCCTTTTCCATGTCGCCGCCTTTCTCTATGATATATTCTACACTGTGAAGATTACCAAATGCTGACATGTCATGGAGCGGGGTGCAACCATCATTGCGAGTTGCGTTAACGTCAGCTCCTTTCTCCAAAAGGACTTTGACAACTTCTTGGTGCCCTTTGTCGCATGCTTCCATTAGTGGAGTACTGCCATCCTTGTCACCCCTGTCAATGTCGCCCCCTTTTTCGAGGAGATATCTTACAATATCCAGATGACCCTTGCCAGACGAAAGATGGAGCGCGGTGCCACCATCTTTTCGGGCTGTGTTTATGTCAGCTGATTTGTCCAAGAGTAGTTTTACTACCTCTAGATATCCGTTTGAGGATGCTAGCATCAGTGGAGTCCATCCCTCGATATTTCCTTTTGTAACGTTACCGCCATGGTTTTGGAGATATCTTACAATATCCAGATGACCGTTCCAGGACGCATCATGGAGTGGGGTATAACCATCATTTTGGGTTGCGTTTATGTTAGCACATTTATCCACGAGGATTTTGACGACCTCTAGATGACCTCTTGCACTAGCTTTCATCAATGGAGTCTCGCCTTCCTTGTCACCTCTCTCAATGTCGCTGCCATTCTCGAGGAGATATTTTACAATATCAATTTGACCATTGCCTGATACAACATGGAGTGGGGTGCATCCATCTTTTCTGGTCGTGTTAGCGTCAGCTCCTTTCTTCAAAAGGACTTTGACAACTTCTAGATGTCCTTCGTCGCATGCTTCCATAAGTGGAGTTGTACCTTCCTTGTCCCCCTTGTCAATGTCGCTGCCTTTCTTTATAAGATATGTTACAATATTAGCTTGACCATTCCCTGATACAACATGGAGTGGGTTGCACCCATTATTTCTGATTGTGTTTACATTTGCTCCTTTCTCCACGAGGAATTTGACAACCTCTAGATATCCGTTGGCGCAAGCTGCCATCAATGGAGTCTCGCCACCATTGTCTCCCTTTTCAATTTCGCTGCTGTTCTCTATTAGATATTTTACAATTTCAAGTTGACCACTGGCTGACACGATATGAATTGAGGTGCGACCATCGTTCCTAGTTCCGTTCACTTCAGCTCCTTTCTCCACGAGGACTCTGACTACCTCTAGATGTCCGTTTTCACAAGCAATCGTCAAAGGAGTATTCCCACCATTGTCTCCTTTTTCAATGTCGCTGCCTTTCTCGAGGAGATATCTGACAATATCCAAGTGACCTATGCCGGACGCAAGATGGAGCGGGGTGCTACCACCCTTGTGGGTTGCATTTATGTCAGCAGATTTGTCGAAGAGGAATCTTACTACCTGAAGTTGTCCGCTCAAAGTTGCGAGCATCAGTGGAGTCCATCCCTTGATATTTTCTTTTGTAATGTTACCGCCATGGTCTTGGAGATATCTTACAATATCCAGATTACATATCCATGACGCAATATGTAGTGGGGTGTTACCATCATTTTGAGGTGCGTTGATGTTAACACCTTTATCCACGAGGAGTTTGACGACGTCTAGATGACCTCTTAAACTAGCTTCTATCAATGGAGACGCGCCATCCTTGTCCTCCCTGTCAATTTCGCTGCCTTTCTCGAGGAGATATCTTACAATATCCAGATAACCGTTCCACGACGCATTATGGAGTGGGGTGAAACCATTTTTTGAGGTTGCGTTTATGTTAGCACATTTATCCACGAGGATTTTGACTACCTCTAGATGTCCTTCGTCGCAAGCTTTCATCAATGGAGTCTCGCCTTCCTTGTCATCCCTCTCAATGTCGCTGCCTTTCTCTATAAGACATTTTACGATATCAATATGACCATTGCCTGATACAACATGGAGTGGGGTACATCCATCATTTCTGGTCGTGTTTGCGTCAGCTCCTCTCTCCAAAAGGACTTTGACAACTTCTAGATGTCCTTTGCCGCAAGCCTGCGTTATAGAAGTAGTGCCATATCGATAACACTTTTCCATGTCGCATCCTTGCTCTATAAGATAGTTCATTAGTGTTTCACGACCGATAATTGCTGCATAATGCAGTGGTGTTGCGCGGCCAATTCCTCTTTCATGAATATCAACTCCTTCGTTGAGAAGATATTCGACAACATTAGAATGACCTCTAAAACAAGCCAGGTGTAGTGGGGTAGAACCATTATTGTCACGGACTGATTTATTCGCACCCTTATGAATGAGATATTCCACAACCATTAGATATCCACCGATTGATGCTAGATGTACAGGCGTTTGTCCTTTTTTGTCTCTCACATTAGCATCGGCCCTCGGAGACCACATCCTCTGTTCATCTCCTTCATCATCGCTTCGAGCCGGGTCAGGAGGTTCGGCTTCATTATGTATTACTTGATGAGCTTCGTTTCCCGTTAGGTATTTTACTATATCTATATGACCATTGCTTGAGGCAGCATGGAGTAGGGTACGACCGTCATTTCCAGCTGTGTTTACGTCAGCTCCTTTCTCCACGAGAACTTTGACTACCTCTAATTGTCCTATGGCACAAGCTCTCATTAATGGTGTATTACCATCATTGTCTCCTATTTCAATGTCGCAGTCCTGTTCTATGAGATATTTTACGATATCGAGATGACCATTAACCGACACCACATGGAGCGGGGTGCAACCGTCACTTCGGGTCGCATTTACGTCAGCTCCTTTATCAAGGATCACTTTGACTACCTCTAGATATCCTTTGTAGCAAGCTAGTATCAATGGAGTAGTGCCATTTCTAGAACCCTTTTCTATGTCGCAACCTTTCTCTACAAGATAGTTCACAAGCGCAATGCGACCCTTTAGCGTTGCATGATGCAGGAGCGTTACACCAAATTGTCCTGTTTCATTTATATCGACACCTTGGCGAAGCAGATATTCTACGACGTTAGAATGACCTTTTACCGAAGCCAGGTGTAGTGCAGTAGAGCCATCATTGTCACAGACCGATATATTTGCACCCTTACGTATGAGATATTCTACAGTCGGTAGATATCCACCGATTGATGCTAGATGTAAAGGTGTTTGTCCTTTATTGTCTCTCACATTGGCATCGGCCCTCGGAGACCCTCGTCTCTGTTCATTTTCTGCATTATCGCTTCGTGCCTGTTCATGAGATTTGCCTTCATTAGTTAAATTTTTACCAGCTTCGTTTCCTTGGATGTATTTTAATATGTCGATATGACCGTTGCACGACGCGGCATGGAGCGGGGTGCGACCATCATTTCGGGTCACGTTTACGTCAGCTCCTTTCTCCACGAGGACTTTGACTACCTCTATGTGCCCTTTGTCGCATGCTTGTATCAATGGAGTATTGCCATCACGGTCTGCTTTGTCAACGACGCTACCTTTATCTAGAAGATATTCTACAATGTCAAGACGACCGTTCCTTGACGCAGCATGGAGTGGGGTGTGACCATCATTTCTGGTCACGTGTACATCAGCTCCTTTCTCCACGAGGACTTCGACTACCTCTAGGTGTCCTTTGTCGCATGCTTGTATCAATGGAGTATTGCCATCACGGTCTGCTTTGTCAACGACGCTGCCCTTATCTAGAAGATATTGTACAACATCAAATTCCCCATAGGCTGACATGACGTGGAGCGGGGTGCAACCGTCACTTGGGTTTGCATTTACGTCAGCTCCTTTATCAAGTATCACTTTGACTACGTCTATATATCCGTTACTGCACGCGTACAGCAATGGAGTTGTGCCTTCATTGTCTGCTTTATCAACGTCGCTGCCCTTCTCTAGAAGATATTCTACAATGTCAAGATGACCACAGGCCGACGCAGCATGGAGTGGGGTACAGCCATCATTTCGGGTTGCGTTTATGTCAGCTCCTTTATCAAAGATCACTTGGACTATTTTGATATGTCCTTCGATGCAAGCCTCCATCAATGGAGTATTTCCATCCTCGTCACCACTCTCAATTTCACTGCCACAATCTAGGAGATATTTTACAATACCAAGATGGCCTTTCCACGACGCAGCATAGAGCGGGGTTATACCGTCATTGCAAGCTGCGTTTACATTAGCTCCTTTATCCATGAGGACTTTGACAAGTTCTACGTGTCGATTCGCAGAAGCTTCCCTTAATGGAGTAGTGCCATCATAGGCTTCCCTATCAATGTCGCTTCTACTTTCTACGATATATTTTGCCATGTCTATATGACCTTGATATGACGCAATATGTAGTGGAGTGCAACCATTCATTCTGGTTGTGTTTACGTCAGCGCCTTTGTCCACAAGGACTTTGACTACCTCTAGGTGTCCTTTATAGCAGGCCTTTATCAACGGAGTATCGCCTTTATTGTTTGCTTTGTCAACGACGCTACCCTTATCTAGAAGATATTGTACAACATCAAGTTGACCATAGGCTGACATGATATGGAGCGGGGTGCAACCGTTACTTGGGTTCGCATAATTTAGGTCAGCTCCTTTATCAAGGATCACTTTGACTACTTCTATATATCCCTTATTGCACGCATTCAACAATGGAGTATAGCCATCATTGTCTGATTTGTCAATGTCGCTGCCCTTCTCTATGAGATATTTTACAACAGCTACATTACCATTGTCCAACGCAACATGGAGTGGGGTACAACCATCACTTCGAGTCGCATTTACGTCAGCTCCTTTATCAAGGATGACTTTGACTACGTCTAGATATCCTTCGGTAGAAGCTATTATCAATGGAGTCTCGCCATCATTGTCTGCTTTGTCAATGTCACTGCCGTTCTCTATGAGATATTTGACAATAGGTAAATCACCATTGTCCAACGCGACATGGAGTGGGGTACAACCATCACTTCGGGTCGCATTTACGTCAGCTCCTTTATCAAGGATCACTTTAACCAGCTCTAGATATTCTCTGGTACAAGCTATTATCAATGGAGTCTTACCATGGTTTTCAGCTGCGTTCACTGATGCATCGCTATCAACGAGTACCTCGACGACCTCTAGTTGTCCTTCATAGCAAGCATGCATCAATGGAGTCTCGCCATAATTGTCTGCTTTGTCAATGTCGCTGCCCTTCTCTAGAAGATATTTTACAATGTCATGATGCCCGTTACGTGACGCAGCCTGAAGAGGCGTACGACCACTATTTCCGGTTGCGTTTATGTCAGCTCCTCTATCCACGAGTACCTCGACTACTTCTAGATGTCCTTTGTTGCATGCTTCCATTAGTGGAGTAGTGCCATATTTATCATGCCTCTCAATGTCGCTGCCTTTCTCGAGGAGATATCTTACAATATCCAGATGACCTTTGCCAGACGAAAGATGGAGCGGGGTGCCACCATCGTTTCGGGTCTTGTTTACGTTAGCTCCTTTATCGAGGAGGGCTCGAAGAACCTCTACGTGTCGTTCGACACAAGCATTCATCAATGGAGTATAACCATGATAGTCAACATTTTCAAGGTTGCTGCCTTTTTCAATGAGATATTTTACAATATCTAGAAGTCCGTTCGCAGACACAACATGAAGTGGGGTGCAACCATTTTTGGGGGCTGCATTTACGCCAGCTCCTTTAATCACGAGGGCTTGGACTACCTCAAGATGACCGTTGTCACAAGCATGTATCAATGGTGTATTGCCTTCGGTGTCCTCTTTGTCAATGTCGCTGCCTTTCTCTATGAGATATATTACAATATCCAGAAGACCATTACCCGACACAACATGGAGCGGGGTGCAACCGTCACTTGGGTTCGCATAATTTACGTCAGCTCCTTTATCAAGTATCACTTTGACTACGTCTATATATCCGTTATTGCACGCGTACAGCAATGGAGTATCGCCTTCATTGTCTGCTTTGTCAATGTCGCTGCCCTTCTCTAGGAGATATATCACAATATCCAGACGACCATTACCCGACACAACATGGAGCGGGGTGCAACCGTCTTTTCGGGTCGCATTTACGTCAGCTCCTTTATCGAGGATCACTTTGACTACATCTAGATGTCCATTTTCGCAAGCTTGCATCAATGAAGTCTCACCATCATTGTCTCCTATTTCAGTGTCGCAGTCCTGTTTTAGGAGATATTTTACAATATCTAGATGACCATTGTATGACGCAACATGAAGCGGGGTGCGACCATCATTTTGAGTTGCGTTTACAGCAGCCCCTTTATCAACGAGTACTTCGACGACCTCTTGGTGACCTTTATCACAGGCTTGTATTAATGGAGTAGTGCCATATATATCAGCCTTCTCAATATCGCAACCATTCTCTACAAGATAGTTCACAATTGCTTTGCGACCGTTAAACGCTGCATAATGCAGAGGCGTTGTACCCAATTGTCCTGTTTCATGAATATCATCCCCTTGCCGAAGAAGATATTCGACGACATTAGAGTGGCCTTTGTCACAAGCTTGCATTAAAGGAGTGGTGCCTTTTATATCACCCATTTCCATGTCACAACCTTTCTCTACAAGATACCTCACTAGTTCAATGCGACCGTTAAACGCTGCATAATGTAGAGGCGTTGCACCCAATTGTCCTGTTTCATGAATATCAACCCCTTGCCGAAGAAGATATTCGACGACATTAAAGTGGCCTTTCACACAAGCAAAGTTTGGTGGGGTAGATCCATCATTGTCACGGACCGATTTATTCGCACCCCCATGCATTAGATATTCTACAATCGGTAGATATCCACCTTTTGACGCTATATATAGAGGCGTGTGTCCGTTATTATCTCTCACATTGACATTGACATCATTAGGTTCTACTTGATCGCCTTTGTCGCCTTGTAGGCATTTGACTATATCGATGTGACCATAGCATGACGCAACATGGAGCGGGGTGCGACCGGCATTGCGTGTGGCGTATACATCAGCTCCTTTATCCATGAGGACTTTGACTACTTCCACATGTCCGCTGTCACAATCTTGCATCAATGGGGTCTCCCCATTCTTGTCACCATGTTCGATTGCAGAGCCTTGCTCTACGAGATATTTTACAATATCAAGATGACCATTACGCGACACAACATGGAGAGGAGTGCAACCATCATTTCGGGTCACGTTTACGTCAGCTCCTTTATCCAAGAAGAATTTGACTACTTCTAGATGTCCTTTGTCGCATGCTTCCATGAGTGGAGTAGTGCCATTCTTGTCACCCCTGTCAATGTCGCCCCCTTTTTCGAGGAGATATCTTACAATATCCAGATGACCTTTGCCAGACGAAAGATGGAGCGCGGTGCCACCATCGTTTCGGGATGTGTTTATGTCAGCTGATTTATCCAAGAGTAGTTCTATTACCTCTAGATGTCCGTTGGATGATGCAAGCATCAATGGAGTCCATCCCTCGATATTTCCTGTTTTTACGTTACCGCCATGTTCTTGAAGATATCTTACAATATCTCGATTACCTCTCCATGACGCAATATGGAGTGGGGTGTATCCATATTTTTGGTTTGCGTTTATGTTAGATCCTTTATCAACAAGCATTTTGACGACCTCTAGATGTTTGTTATTGCAAGCAAGCATTAATGGAGTACTACCATCATTTGCACCTTTATCAATGTCGCCGCCTTTCTCTAAGAGGTATTGCACAGTATCAAGATGACCAAAATATGACGCAATATGGAGTGGAGTGCGTCCATCATTTTGGGTGACGTTTATGTCAGATCCTTTATCCACGAGGACTTTGACTACATCTAGGTGTCCGTTAATACAAGCATATACCAATGGCGTATTGCCTTTATTGTCCGCTTTGTCAACGTCGCTGCCCTTCTCTAGGAGGTGTTGTGCAATATTAAGATGACCGTTACTTGATGCGACATGAAGTGGGGTAAGACCATCATTTCTGGTCGTGTTTACGACAACTCCTTTCTCCACGAGGACTTGGACTACGTCTAGATTTCCTTTGTCGCAAGTATGTATCAATGGCGTTATGCCATTACGGTCACATCGTTCAATGCTGCTGTCTTTCTCTATGAGATATTTAACTTTATCTGGATGTCCGTTGCCTGACACAATATGAAGTGGAGAGCAACCATCAATTCCGATCGTGTTTACGTCAGCTACTTCCTCCAAAAGGACTTTGACAACTTCTAGATGTCCTTTGTCGCATGCTTCCATTAGTGGAGTAGTGCCATCCTTGTCACCCATGTCAATGTCGCTCCCCTTTTCAAGGAGATATCTTACAATATCCAGATGACCTTCGCCAGACGCAGGATGGAGCGGTGTGCCACCATCGTGTCGGGATGTGTTTATGTCAGCTCCTTTATCCACGAGGACTTTGACTACCTCTAAGTGTCTGTTATGACAAGCATACACCAATGGAGTATTGCCTTTATTGTCTGCTTTGTCAACGTCGCTTCCCTTCTCTAGGAGATATTGTGCAATATTAAGATGACCTTTACCTGACGCGAAATGAAGCGGGGTGCACATACCATTTCTGGTCGTGTTTACGTCAGCTCCTTTCTCAAAAATAAATTTGACAACTTCTAGGTGTCCTTTATCACATGCTTCTAATATTGGAGTTGTACCATCCTCGTCACCCCTGGTAATGTCGCCCCCTTTTTCGAGGAGATATCTTACAATATCCAGATGACCTTTACCAGACGCAAGATGGAGCGGGGTGCCACCATCGTGTCGGGATGTGTTTATGTCAGCTCCTTTATCCACGAGGACTTTGACTACCTCTAAGTGTCCGTTATGACAAGCATACACCAATGGAGTATTGCCTTTATTGTCTGCTTTGTCAATGTCGCTGCCCTTCTCTAGGAGATATTCTACAATATGGAGATGGCCGTTCATAGACGCGAAATGGAGTGGGGTTAAACCATCATTTCGAGTATCGTTTACGTCAGCTTCTGTATCCACAAGTACCTTGATGACCTCTAGATGCCCTTTCAAACAAGCTTGCATCAATGGAGTCATATCATCACTGTCATTCATATCTATGTCAGCACCTTGTTCTATGAGATATTTCACCATTGCATACCGACCGTTGCACGCTGCTATATGAAGAGGTGTCGCGCCAAGTGGCACTGTCTCGTGAATGTTCACCCCTTGGCTGAGAAGATATTCGACAACGTTAATATGTCCTTTCGCACAAGCCCAGTGAAATGGAGTCGAGCCTGTCTTATCCTGGTGGGATTTGTTTCCGTCCTCTCCGGCTGCGTCTGATTCTTCAGCTCCAATTCCGATTTCAAATTGAGCATGCAGGTACTTCACAATATCGAGATGACCAAAATATGACGCAATATGGAGTGGGGTGCGACCGTCATTTCGGGTCACGTTTACATCAGCTCCATTCTCTACGAGGACTTTGACTACCTCTGGGTGTCCTATGGTGCAAGCTCTCATCAATGATGTATTACCATCATTGTCTCCTATTTCAATGTCGCAGTCCTGTTCTATGATATATTTTACGATATCGAGATGACCATTACCCGACACAACATGGAGCGGGGTGCAACCATCATTTCGTGTCTTGTTTACGTCTGCTCCTTTGTCAAGGATCACTTTAACTAGCTCTAGATATCCTCTGGTACAAGCTACTATCAATGGAGTCTCACCATCGTTTTGAGCTGCGTTCACGGCAGCACCGCTATCAGCGAGTACTTCGCCGACTTCTAGATGTTCGTTATAGCAAGCAAACATCAATGCAGTATGGCCATCATCGTCTGCTTTGTCAATGTCACTGCCCTTCTCTAGGAGATATTCTACAATATGGAGATGGCCGTTCATAGACGCGAAATGGAGTGGGGTGTGACCACCATTTCTGGTCACGTGTACATCAGCTCCTTTCTCCACGAGGACTTCGACTACCTCTAGGTGTCCTTTGTCGCATGCTTGTATCAATGGAGTATTGCCATCATCGTCTGCTTTGTCAATGTCACTGCCCTTCTCTAGAAGATATTCTACAATGTCAACATGACGACAGGCCGACGCAGCATGGAGTGGGGTAAACCCATCAGTTTGGGTCACGTTTACGTCAGCTCCTTTATCAAGGAATACTTGGACTATATCTAGATATCCTTCGATGCAAGCATTCATCAATGGAGTATCTCCATCCTTGAAACCCCTCTCAATGTCACTGCCACAATCTACGAGATATTTTACAATACCAAGATGGCCTTTCAACAACGCAGCATGGAGCGAGGTTACACCATCGTTTTGAGATGCGTTCACGTCAGCACCATTATCAACGAGTAATTTGACAACTTTTACATGTCCATTGACACAAGCTCCCAATAATGGAGTAGTGCCCGCTGTTGTTTCTCTTCCAATGTCGCTTCCACTTTCTAGGAGATATTTTACAATGTCTGTATGACCTTGCCATGACGCAACATAGAGTGGACTGAGACCATTGTTTATGGATGTGTTTACGTCAGCTCCTTTCTCCACGAGGACTTTGACTACCTCGATATGTCCGTTGTTCGAAGCTTGTAACAATGGAGTATTGCCATCACTCTCTGCTTTCTCAATGTCGCTGCCCTTCTCTAGGAGATATTCTACAATGTCAAGACGACCGTTCCATGACGCAGCATGGAGTGGGGTGCGACCATCATTTCTGGTCACGTGTACATCAGCTCCATTCTCCACGAGGACTTTGACTACCTCTAGGTGTCCTTTGTCGCATGCTTGTATCAATGGAGTATTGCCATCACGGTCTGCTTTGTCAACGACGCTGCCCTTATCTAGAAGATATTGTACAACATCAAATTCCCCATAGGCTGACATGACGTGGAGCGGGGTGCAACCGTCACTTGGTTTCGCATTTACGTCAGCTCCTTTATCAAGTATCACATTGACTACGTCTATATATCCATTATTGCAAGCATGCAGCAATGGAGTTTTGCCTTCATTGTCTGCTTTGTCAATGTCGCTGCCTTTCTCTAGGAGATATTCTACAATGCCAAGACGACCGTTCCTTGACGCAGCATGGAGTGGGGTGTGACCATTATTTCTGGTCACGTGTACATCAGCTCCTTTCTCCACGAGGACTTCGACTACCTCTAGGTATCCTTTGTCGCATGCTTGTATCAATGGAGTATTGCCATCACGGTCTGCTTTGTCAACGTCGCTGCCCTTCTCTAGGAGATATTTTACAACATCAAATTCCCCATCGGCTGACATGACGTGGAGCGGGGTGCAACCGTCACTTGGTTTCGCATTTACGTCAGCTCCTTTATCAAGTATCACATTGACTACGTCTATATATCCATTATTGCAAGCATGCAGCAATGGAGTTTTGCCTTCATTGTCTGCTTTGTCAATGACGCTGCCTTTCTCTAGGAGATATTCTACAATGCCAAGACGACCGTTCCTTGACGCAGCATGGAGTGGGGTGTGACCATTATTTCTGGTCACGTGTACATCAGCTCCTTTCTCCACGAGGACTTCGACTACCTCTAGGTATCCTTCGTCGCATGCTTGTATCAATGGAGTATTGCCATCACGGTCTGCTTTGTCAACGTCGCTGCCCTTCTCTAGGAGATATTTTACAACATCAAATTCCCCATCGGCTGACATGACGTGGAGCGGGGTGCAACCGTCACTTGGGTTCGCATAATTTACGTCAGCTCCTTTATCAAGTATCACTTTGACTACGTCTATATATCCCTTATTGCACGCGTACAGCAATGGAGTATCGCCTTCATTGTCTGCTTTGTCAATGTCGCTGCCCTTCTCTAGGAGATATTCTACAATGTTAAGACGATTGTTACTTGACGCGACATGGAGTGGGGTACAACCATCATTTTGGGTCTTGTTCACGTCAGCTCCTTTGTCAAGGATAACTTTAACCAGCTCTAGATATCCTCTGGTACAAACTACTATCAACGGAGTCTCACCATTGTTTTGAGCTGCGTTCACGGCAGCTCCGTTATCAGCGAGTACTTCGCCGACCTCTAGATGTTCGTTATAGCAAGCATACATCAATGCAGTATCGCCATCATCGTCTGCTTTGTCAATGTCACTGCCCTTCTCTAGAAGATATTCTACAATGTCAACATGACCACAGGCCGACGCAGCATGGAGTGGGGTAAACCCATCAGTTTGGGTCACGTTTACGTCAGCTCCTTTATCAAGGAATACTTGGACTATATCTAGATATCCTTTTTTGCAAGCATCAATCAGTGAAGTCTCGTCACAAGCCTGCATTGAGCGCGTAATTTCATCCATATTGGTACCTTTCTTTTGCAGACGTTTGTAACTCGTTTTGCATTGTTAGTTCCCCTGCATTTGAGGTGCCTTTCCATTTTCAGAGTTAGACGGTACTAGGTAACCATTCCGGAGGTGATAAAGCATAATTATTTCATACCCGGATGACATTTTAAAACTTATATGATGTAAACAATCTACGTTGCAACCCTCCTGAATCTGAGACAGTTTTCGTGGGTTGTGAGTTCCTCAGAATTTCAAACAGATTTCAGTGATGTGTTCTTCTTCAGGACCTTATCGCTCCATTTTAGGCTTGAATGTCATCACGCACATAGCGGACGATAAGTCTATCAACGGGCATCAAGATCTCTCTGTGACAGTTTTTATAAAATTAAAAATATGTCGAAGGTTGTTCGGATTTTTCAAGGCTGGAACAGATCACATATACTGAAATAACTGTTGTCATCGCAAACTGATATACTTGTATGTTGCTATTTACGCTGAAAAATATATAGGTCGATCGGAACAGTTTTTTCTTTGGTAAAGATTGTGCGTTGTTCACAATATATCCCAATAAACCTGGATTTAAGGCTACATCGGCAATACTGGCGTTGAAACAGCATTTACAAATGAGTCTGACTGAAGATAAAAGTGGTTATGTTTTTCATGACATTTAAAACTCTATAATCGTTTGCTATACGTCCATTAAAATCATTTAAATTCATCGGCAGTCTGGACAAATTTTCCACGAAAAAATTGATGTCCAAACACCAAACGTGCAATATGTCACCAATAACACTGTAGATTACCATGCAGTGAATCTGCGCAGCTGTCACTCCGCAAAGCCTCAGAGAACAGCTGTTTAATATACCAGGGGCCCCTGGTTATGCTCTTTCTAACTCAGTACATAACGGGTGTATATTTAGTAATAGGACAGACTAGGATGAACTTCGATTAGAGGCGCAGCAACTGATGAAATACGTAATGATAACGTCATGATCATGTAACGGAAATAAAGGGCAACACAATCCAACATATCTTGCTATGACAATAATCTAATTCAGGATACTGCAACTCTTGTTAGTTTTATAAAAAAATATACAAACGACAACTATCGTGTGAAATGCTGATCAAATCTAGCTACTTTAGACTTGACAAAACAAACTATGCAGATAATGTATATGTGTCATACGAAACGAGCAAACCTATTAGACAAATCAGGTATAGATAATTGTTGTTTTGAATGCAATACACTTCACACTTGAATCATCTATACATTAAACCATTTTCTGCAGAACTATACCAAACCAAATAGGTACTTTGAGGATAACCATCCAATGTCGGTAAATGAACCGCGGTCACACCTTCTTGAACAGTTTCGTTAGTGTTGTAGCCACGCTCGCATTGACCCGAATGAACGACCGATTACAGTTCTAGCGATTGGAAGGGCTGGTTGCGTTACCGGCTGATGGTGGTAAGACGTGAGATATCATGGCATACCTAGAATACATAAATCAATAGTAATGATTATTATAATGTGGTATAACATGAATACATTTACAATTATAAAATACATAGTACAGACAAACTACCCCGGCCCCCACCTTAGTGCTAAGTGCTTCCAATGCAATAGATGTAATAGCCCAGCTAGCCACCTGACGTCGTGGCGATGTCATAAGTTGTTGGCCGGATGTCGGCTTATCGCGGTTGGCTCGAGGTTAAAATGTCCGCCAGCCCAACATCGTCACTACGTCATTTTTGTGATATATTGGCATAACGTCAATTTCCGACAATGGCCCAACATCATCTCATGACATTGGATCAACATAACATTATGATGTCGGCTCGAGGTTAAAATATCCGCGAGCCCAACATTGTCACGACATCATTTTGTGATGTTGGCCCAACGTCAATTTCCGCCAATGGCCCAATAAAAATCGATTAGACATGAATATGACATCTCAATGATGACGCCATAGCGATACCCTGCCGATGTCAGCCTCTGGCAGCTATGAAACAAGTCGGCAAATGGTCATAACATTGATGTTGCGCCAATGTCAATAGTTCGACATAAATATGACATCTCATAAATGACGTCGGGCTAATATCACGCCGATGTTGGAACTGGTATCAATTTAAGAGATCGGTAAATGGTTGTGAAAGTAATGTCGGGACAATGTTATTAATTGGACATCAATATGATATCTACAATATGATGTCAGGCCGATATCCCGCCGACGTTAGAACATTCAGCAATGAAAGAACTCGGCAAATGGTCATAAAATTGATGTTGCGTTGATGTCAATAGTCCAACATGAATATGACATCTCATGAATGACGTCGGGCCAATATCGCGCCGATGTTGGAACTGATAGCAATTCAGGAGGTCGGTAAATGGTTGTAAACTTGATGTTGTGCCGAGGTCAATGATTAGACATAAATATGACATCTCCGTGATGACGCCATAGCGATATCCTGCCGATGTCAGCCTCTGGCAGCTATGAAACAAGTTGGCAAATGGTCATAAAACTGATGTTGCGCCAATGTCAATAGTCCGATATGAATATGACATCTCATAAATGACGACTAATTATGTATGCATGGTGTACGTATCACGAACTCGTGTGGGAGGGATTCAAAGTTTGACAAAAAGTTGACATTTGTCTGTTAATCAGGCACTTTTACCAATACCTATATACTCACTTTCCCCTAATTCTTAGGAAGCACACCGCAATAACCCTGTTAGCCACCTGACATTGTGACAACGTTGGGCCGATGTAAAATTCGTTGCAAGAGGACGTTGGGTCTACATTAAACATGCGACGTAAAAATGTCCGCCAGCCCAACATCAGCGCGGCGTTTTTTTTTTTAATGCTGACCCAACGTCATTTTGCGATTTCGGCCCAACATCAATTATTGACAATGGCCCAATGTCAGTTCTAACGTATGCCCAACGTCGATTCCTGACGTTGAGAGAACATCAAGTTCTGACGTTGGCCCGACGTTAAAATGTCCGCCAGCCCAACATCGTAACCACGTCATTTTGTGATATTGGCCTAACGTCAATTGCTGACAATGGCCCAACATAAACTCATGACATTGGCCCAACATAACTTTATGATGTGGGCTCGAGGTTAAAATGTCCGCTAGCCAAACATTGTCACAACATCATTCTGTGATGTTAAGCCAATGTCAATTTCCGACAATGGCCCAACACCGAATCCTGACATAGGAGAGATATATACAGTTCTGATGTGGGCTCGACGTTAAAATGTCCGCCAGCCCAACATTGGCCCAATGTCATTTTGTGATGTTGGCTTACCATTAATTGTTGGCACTGACCCAATGTCAGTTACCCAACAAAGGGCCAACATCAAATTCTGACGTTGGCCCGACATTAAAATGTCCGCCACTCCGACATTAACCCAATGTTATTAATTTAACCTCAATATGACATTTCAATTATGACGTCACACCGATATCCTGCCGATGTCAGAATTAGCAGCAATAAAACAAGTCGGCAAATGGTCATCGAATCAATGTTGCACCAATGTCAATACTCCAACATGAATATGACATGTCAAATATGCCGTCGGGCTAATATCGCGCGAATATCGGAACTGGTAGCAATAGAAGGTAGGAAACATGTTGTAACATTTATGTCTGTCAATGTCATTACTCCGATATAAATATGAGACCCCAAATATGATGTCGGTCCGATATTGTGCCGGTGTTAGAACTTGTTAGCAATTTAAGAAGTCTGTAAATGGTGTTTAGTTTGATGTCAGCCCGATGTAATTTATTAGACATCTGTACTATGACGGCAAACATATATTCCGTCGAAGACAGAACCTTCAGCAACGGAACAAGTCGGCAAATGGTAAAATTAATGTCCTGTAATTAATCCGTCATAAATATGACAAATGGTCATAAAATTGATGTTGCGCCGATGTCAATAGTCCTACATGAATGTGACATCTCATAAATGACGTCGGGCTAATTTCGCGCCGATGTTGGAACTGGTAGCAATTAGAGAGGTCGGTAAATGGTTGTGAAATTGATGTCGGGTTATTAAGGAGACAAAAATATGAAATATCGATTCTGACGTCGAACCGAAATCCTGCCGATGTCAGAATGGGCAACAATGAATCAACTCGGCTTATAGTCATTAAGTTGATGTTGAGCCGATGTCAATAATCCGACATGAATATGACATGTGCAATGTGACGTCGTGCTAATATCGTGCCGATGTCGGAAATGATGGCAATTTACGAGGTCGGTAAATGGTAGTAAAATGTCGGTCCAATGTTATTAATTAGACATCAATGTGACCTCTTTAATATGATGAGAGTCGTATACAGCCTAGCTTTCGATCCTAGCAGAATCTTCGTCAGGGCACAAATGACAGTTACTACAGAAAAAACACAGAATATATACCAACATAAACACATGTATGGAAGGGGGGCTGGAAAGAGGAAAGGAGGCGGAGACACAAAACAATAAAAGTAACTGTGAGTGGGTGAGTGTCAGGACTGCTTGACCAATCAGGTAAGAACAGGCATGAGTGGGTCCTTAAGTGGCTACAGTCAAAGAAAATGTGATGAGAGTGTAAGGCTTAGAGAAGAATAGAGGTAGGGAGGATCAAAGAAATAAATCAAGAAATGGAAAGAGACATGTGAACAAAAGACAGTTGATGAGGTGTGGGAGTGCACTGGGGCATTGAGAGGGGAGGAACAATAGAGGGGATTATGAGTGTAGGGGATTGGAGCGAGAGGATTAGGACAAAGAAAGTGAAGTGAAGTGTGTTGCAGGATCTGATGAATAGGATAGGCGAGATCAAAGGAGAGAGTGGAAAGGATGAGGACCCAGTAGGTGATGATATGTAGGGAAGCAACATAGACAAATGAATGGGACAGGGAGTTTAAAAGAGATAGTGAACAAAAGGAAGTCTAAATAGGTAGGTAATCAGAGGGAAGGTGGAGAGACAAATGAGGGTGGAACAATATGATCAAAATAGAGGTGGAACTATGCATGATGAGAATGGGGATGTATATGAATAAGCCCATGTAATGTCTTTAATATGATGTCAAGCCGATGTAAGAACTTGCAGCAATGACACAATTCGGCAAATGTTCATTAAATTGATGTTGTGGCGACGTCAGTGATTAGACATGAATATGACATCTCAATGATGACGCCATAGCGATATCATGCCGATGTCAGAACTGGCAGCATGAAACAAGCCGGCAAAATGGTCGCCAGTTCCGACATCGGTACAACATTGACCCAACGTCATATTTGAGCTGTCATATTTATGTATATTTAATAACATAATCCCAACATCAATTTTACAATCTTTGACCAACCTCTTAATTTGCTACCAGTTCCAACATCGGCGCGATATTAGCCCGACGTCATATTTGAGATCTCTTATTCATGTCGGATTAATGACATGGGCACGACATTAATTTAATGACCATTTGCCGACTTGTTCCATTGATAACGGTTTTGACATCGACAGGATAACGGTTTGACGTCTTTTTTTAGATGTCTAATTAATTACATCGGCCCGACATCAAATTACCAACCATTTATTATAACGACCTCTTAATTTGCTAGAGCTCTATCATCGGCACACTGTCGAACCGACGCCATATTTTAGATGTCATATTTATGACGGATTAATGGCAGGACATTAAGTTTACCATTTGCCGACTTGTTCCGTTGCTGAAGGTTCTGTCTTGGACGGAATATATGTTTGCCCTCATAGTATAGATGTCTAATAAATTACATCGGGCTGACATCAAACTAAACACCATTTACAGAACTATTAAATTGCTAACAAGTTCTAACATCGGCACAATATCGGACCGACATCAAATCTGGGGTCTCATATATTCATGTCGCAGTATTGACATGGGCGCAACATCGATTTGATGACTATTTGCCGACTTGTGTCATTGCTGCCAATTCTGATATCGGCGCGATATCGGCTTGACGTCATATTTGTGATGTCATATTGATGTCCAATAGACCGCTTCTGTAATGTATGCAAATAATATGCGTATGACGTCACACTCCCCGTCGGCAAGTTTAACAAAAGTAACCATGTCCGGCAAGCTAGCTTGCCGGACTTAGTTACTATTGTTACGCTTGACGACGGGGAGGCTGACGTCATGCGCATATTATTTGCATACATTACAGAAGCGGTCTATTAATAACATCCGTCCGACACCTCTTAAAATGATATATTCCGACTTCGGTACAACATTGGCCCAACGTCATATTCATGTTGGTTTATTGACATCGGCCCAACATTGATATTACAACACTCTATCGAGCTCTTAAATTGGTATCAGTTTCGGAATTGGTGCGATTTTAGCGCGACGTTTTATTTGAGACGTATTTTTTCGTCAGCTTAATGACATCGGCATGACATTCAACTACAACCATTTTCCGACTTATTTAATTTCCAAAACCTCAAACTTAAATTCGACGTTGGCAAAATGTTGGCGCGACGTCTGTTTGCCGACCACGATCTTGCCGACGACCTGCCGACACCGGTCCGATGTCAGTTAGCTAGCTGGGTACTTATAATATTTTTGTTAACTTGCTTTGAGAATCTATAATGAATTGAATTTCGTTTAATCGATTACAACATTAGTAATTCAAAAGTAAAGAAAAAAAAGTATTGCTATCGGGCAATTCATGATCGATTATAAGCGATCGTAAGTGAAATGAAAATTTTCGATTTTTGGAATCATTTATATTAAAAAATATACTTTTGTCATGTCCTTGCTGCTGTATATAATTTATAAAGATATATAAGTATATAAATAACACATGTAAATAGTGTTATGAATATGATTTGAAGGTGGATTATTTCAGATTCAACGCTCTGAAATTACTAACCATTACAAAACATACATGCTAAGAAGAGGTGTATATATATTATACCGATTGCGACCTGTGTTTGTAGGACGATAGGATGATAGGTTAGGATTAGGCAATAGGTGTAGGAATAGGATATGAATAGAATTATGATTTATGAATGTGTGTAAAGGTTAAACAAAGTACATGGAGCAAACGTGGAATCTATGCATGTCTTCACATTTCTTTTTACGTTTTTGATGTTGGTCCTACGTTGGCCATTTGACATTGGGCCATTGTCAAATTGTGATCTTGGTCCAGCATCAGAAAATGACGTTGGGCCAATGTTGGGTTAGTGGACATTCAAACGTCGGGCAAACGTCAAGATTTGATGTTGGGCAAACGTCAAGATTTGATGTTGGGCCAACAATAAAAAATAACGTTGGGCTAATGTCGGGCTGGCGGACATTTTAATGTCGGGCCAACGTCAGAATTTGATGTTGGACCAACTTCAGGATTTGATATTGGGCCATTGGCGGAAATTGACGTTGGGCCAACATCACATAATGATGTCGTGACAATGTTGGGCTAGCGGACATTTTAACCTCGAGCCGACATCATAATGTTATGTTGGTCCAATGTCATGAGTTGATGTTGGGCCATTGTCGGAAATTGACGTTATGCCAATATCACAAAATGACATAGTGACGATGTTGGGCTGGCGGATATTTTAACGTCGAGCCCACATCAGAATTTGATATCTGTCCTATGTCTGGATTCGGTGTTGGGCCATTGTCGGAAATTGACGTTGGCTCAACATCACAGAATGATGTCGTGACAATGTTGGGCTAGTGGACATTTTAACCGCGAGCCGACATCATAATGTTATGTTGATCCAATGTCATGAGTTGATATTGGGCCCTTGTCAAAAATTGACGTTATGCCAATATCACAAAATGACGTAGTGACGATGTTGGTCTTGCGGACATTTTAACGTCGAGCGCACATCAGAATTTGATATCTGTCCTATGTCATGATTCGGTGTTGGGCCATTGTCGGAAATTGACATTTGCCCGACATCACAAAATAATGTTGGGACAATGTTGGGCTGGCGGACATTTTAACGTCGGGCCGACGTCAAAACTTGATGTTCTCTCAACGTCAGGAATCGATGTTGGGCCTACGTTAGAACTGACATTGGGCCATTGTCAATAATTGATGTTGGGCCGAAATCGCTAAATGACGTTGGGCCAGCATTACAAAAAGACACCGAGCTGATGTTAGGCTGGCGGACATTTTAACGTCTCGGTGACGTCGCATGTCGCATGTTGGCCCAACGTCCCCTTACAACGAAAATGACATCGGCCCAACGTTGGCACGACGTCAGGTGGCTAGCTGGGAGATCATTCGCATTGTATCGTGCGGTGGCATTGTTTGATCGTAACAAGGTCGAGCTATGTGAGGTCTTTCTACGGCCGGATGTAGGGGGATGGGCATTATTGTTCCCCTTTCAGATCTCGGTCGTGAAACGCCCGATCGCCTCGAAAATGTGCACGCATGTCAGGTGAAGTGTCAACTATGGTAATTTAAGTTTTGTTGAAAAATTCTCTCATTTCCATATCTATGGTAATTAATGTAAATACGGTCATGAAGTTCACATTTTCACCCATAACTCATATATTCGTGATAATTAATGACTGGTTGTCGCGACATACGTTCTTTAGACCATTTGGAATAATAACCCAAACCACACATTTGGAAGAGCTGGGTTATTCCATAGTATTATTTTGATCAATAACTTCATATGTATTTCTTCTTTGTTTTAACTTATTTTAACATATTGACTCAAATCAAACACCTAAAAGGAAAACAAAATCAAATAACCAATAAACAATTATATTTCTTTATAGTTTATACACAAATCACCAAAATTAGCGATTTTCGGGCTATGTAAATGTTCATGTGGAATCGTATGGGTAGGTTACATTTTAAAAATAAAATTTTTTTTTGAAAGTTGCGAAAGACTCGAATGAATATGTCAAATAGCGGCGGGGTGTCATCTTTACGCGTTCCCGAGAAAATGGCGGAGGGGTCATAATGGACCTCGGTCTGATTAGGATTAGGCGACTATACCTAGTAAGTGGCTCTAGTTTAAGCGCGCAATAACCTCAAAGTGTGGAGCATTTGCCTTCCAAGATATATATGTAAGAAGGCAAGAAGCCGACATTTATTAATTTCAATCAAAGATAAAAATACAAAATATATACAGATACATACATACATGTATACATATATGTTAACAATTTAGCATTAGCCATATACAAATTAATACAATGAAATGAAAGAGAACTTTTAAAAAGGCCATAGGGCCTTGAGAGTAAATTCTCAGGAAGTCATATTATTTTGGCACAATTAATAAAATGATAATTCACAATCAACAACAATAACAAATAATACAAAAGAATCTTATTTCAGAGGATCAAAAGTATATTACAATATCAATAATTTTGTATGAAATGGTGTTTAAGTGATTTTTTAAATAATCTTAAATTAGAATGAGAACGAATAGAACTTGGTAACATATTCCAAACATTTGGGAGATTGAACCGAACAGATTTTTTAGCAAGAGTTGTAGTAACTTTATACATATGAAATGAATTACCTATGCGGGTCTCATATTTATGAATATTGTTATTAAGACAAAACATCTCTGAAATATTTAAAGGTAATACATTTTGAAAATAATAAAAGCCAAGTAATAAAATGTAGTACAGAAATAAATCATAAAACTTCAGAAAGTTCAATATTTTAAATAATGGAGCTGAATGAGCTAAGTAATTACTTTCTGTACGGCCTTTTTCTGTAACTTTAATAATGAATCTATAACAGATTGAGAGGAATCTCCCCATACAACAACACAATATGACAAATGGGGCAATATCAAAGAATTATATACAAATTTCAATGCGAACAAGGGTAAGTAATGCTTAAGTTTATACAAAATTCCAATGCACTTAGAGACTTTATTAATTATATATTCAGTATGTACGCTCCAAGTTAAATGTTTGTCAATAAATACACCACGGAAATTAACACTATCTGATTTTTGTAACGAGTTTGAACCAATAGCTATTTCAATATTTTGAAGTGTGTTTAATACAGGACTATATTTATTTTAAAATGGAACAAAATGTGTTTTCTCAAAATTAACAATTCAATTTCAATATTCTCTCTTATGTGTTCAGTGTCTGGTTCAGTATAAAATCATGTTGTGTCATCAGCATATAATACAAAATCGAATTTATCAGACGATTTAGTTATATCATTAATATATAATAAGAATAACAGGGGGCCTAATATAGAACCTTGGGGTACACCTTGTTGGATTGGGGTTTGGGTTGATAAACAATTAGCAAAATGTGTATACTGGGTGCGATCATTAAGGTAACTACAGAACCATTTTAAAGGAGTTCCACGAATACCATAATAATTTAATTTGTACAACAATATATCATGATTTACTATATCAAAGGCCTTTGATAGGTCCATAGAAATCCCTATCCCATAATTATTCAAAGTAATAGCAGAAACAATTTTATTTTGTAAGTCAATTAATGCATGGGCTGTAGAATGATTACGCCTAAAACCATATTGATTATTACAAAGAATGTTAAAGTTACTAAGAAAATAAACAACACGATTAAATACACATGTTTCGAGTAACTTAGACAAACATGGTAAAATAGAAATGGGACGATAATTTTTCAGTAAGTGAGAGTCACCTTTCTTATAAACAGGTACAATTTTTAAAATTTATCATTTGTGTGGTACTAAACCAGTTTCCATAGACTTATTAAAAATATAAACCTACGGTTTTGCAATTTGATGAATAACCCTTTTTATAATACAAACATTTAAAGGGGTAGTACAGTTTTGGTAAGGCTGAACTTTAGTAACTAAACCTGGACGGTAACATTATAAACTTATAGTTATAACTCCACCATGCTCGAAATGTATACAAAATTACAAACGACTAAGTAAAAAGCCCGTTATCATTCAAATAGAGCCATTAAAACACAAGAGGGCGCTTTCTAAAAAGGCATTGGTTTCAACCATTTTTTATACAAATTTATGCATGTGATGTTTTATTGAAATAATGATTAAATAGAGAATTCATCAATAACTATTTAAAAAACGCTTTTGAACATTTTTGAAAAAGTGCAAGCATTTTTTAAATTTTTTGAAAAAATCATCTAATTATTTGGGCCCCAAATAATTATAAGATCAGATATATTTATTGATATTTCAGCCGTTTCTGTGTCGATTTTGACCAAATAAAGTTTATTCAGCCATTAAAATTGCATGTTCTCTCAAATTCGATACTCAGTTTTTGTATTACCTCACAAAAAAATTGTGATGTGCAGCGCCCTCTCTACCAAAACTAAACTACCCCTTTAAACAATCATAATCATAAGAAAAACTATTATTCAAAGATTTACATATATCAATTAACTCACTTTCATTTATTGAATTAAACAAAATAGAATGAGGAAAATTATCAACAAGATAACTATGACATTCTAAACTAGTACGATTATGGGGTAAAGATTCTAGGGCAGCAGTACAACAATTATGAAAATATGAGTTAAATTAATTTGCAATTATTTGAGGATCATCAATTTCCGTATTATTACGTACAAAATAAGTAGGCATATTATTACTCGATTTTTTGTAATATTGTATTTATAATTGACCATGTGTGTTTAATATCATTTCTAGATTCATTCAATTGATTAGAATAATACCTTTTCTTCGCATGATGCAATAGATTATTAACTTTATTTCTATATGTTTCATAATTTCTTTCATTAAATGGGGTTTTATTTTTTAAATATCGTTTATACATTTTATTTTTCTTCTGTATATATCTAAGGAGTGTTGGGGTTACCCATGGTTTCCGAATTTTACTTGCGCGTATTTTGCTATCCTTCAAAGGTAAATGTTTATTTAATAAAATTATTAACATATATATAAATAAATCATAAGCAGCATTTACATTTTCAGCAGCATAGACAGGAGACCAATCCAAATTATGAAGTTCATGTTTTAAATTATTAATTCCTTCATCACAAATATTACGCTTCACATTTAATGGTATATTTCTTTTACTAAATAGTTGAATATGTGTAAGTAAAAATACAGGTAAATGGTCGGTTATGTCAACAGAAAAGCATCCACAATCAAATTGGGCATCCAAAACATTTGTAAATATATTATCAATCAGAGTGGAGCTAGTCATAGTTATACGAGTAGGTGTTTTAATCAAAGGAAATAAACCAAATAATAAATTTAAATTAAGAAAATTTCTACCTTCAGGCTAATTAATATTAAAATTTCCGAGAATAAATACATTTCTTTGTTGACAGGATATTAAAGCAAGTAATTTATTATAAAATTCAAAGAATATTTCTAAATTACAACTTTTTTTTTTGTATAAACAACACCCACAGTGAATTTAACATTATTATCAACGAAATCAATAAAAAGAGATTCACAAGTATTACTTTCCTCCTCTGTTTGAGTAATGTCAGTTCTTACATTAAATTTAATACTGTCTACTATAAATAGGGCCACCCCACCCCCACGTCCGGATAGCCTATTTGAATTAACACAATTATAACCTGGTATTATAAATGGAAGAACAGGGGTATCAAAAATCCAAGTTTCTGAGATTACGGAGAAGGACCTATTAAGTGTGAACAAAGAATCTGTGATGTCATTAAAATGTTTTTTGAGACTCCGGGCGTTAAAATGAATCATACTTAAACCTGTTGGGTTAACAAACTGAACATTAAAGTCATTAGGGGTAAGGCATTTACATGAATTTGACGAATCAAATACATTTAAATCAGGGTCAGTGATCTGTAAAGTATCACTCATTTAAAAGGTGGAGGAAATTAAAGAACACACTCATTCTATGTATACTACAATTACCTAATACAATCAAACAATACACGATTCCATTCAAATGGACGTGTAGAATTATATAATCTGATCCTCGGTAATACATGGTTAAAATGTACTCGCCATCAAACAGACACACAAACACACAGAGCTGCTCAAAACACTCACACATCAAGACAAAATGTACAATATGCGAATATAAATATATTTACAGGACAAATAAATTAAACGTAAGAACAAACTATATTATCAAAATGATGGTATACGAAGAAGCTGAGTCCAACCAGGAGTTTCCAAGGTTTATAACTTTGCTAGTTCATCACTGTTGTGGATTAGTCTTTTTTTCTTGCTGCCCTCAGTATGTTTCACAAGAGCGAACATTCGTCCATCTCTGCTCCACGCTGCTTCTTTCTTCTCGTGCTTGCCAGTCTCTGTCAGGAGTTTCTGGTTTCGATTCGTGCACGTCCTCTGCGATGGACATCCTGAGGCCTTTCAGTTTCCGACGATTGGTGATGTATTCCTGTCTTTTGCGATAGGATTTTAATTTGATGATGATCGCTCGCGGGATCGGGTCGCCACCACTGTCACAGTTCTCCTTCCGCTGGCCAACTCGGTGCGACCGCTCGCTGTCCTCTAGCTTCAGGTCGACCTTCAGGTGATCGCTGGCTACCTTCATCGCGATGAGGTCGGTGTTTTCTCCCGGTCTCTCCTTACACCCAAACAGTCTCACACAATTTCTCCGTGAATATTGTTACTGGGTATTCAGGTTGTTATCAATGGCCTGGATACTGTTGTGCTGGGAGATTATCTGCTTTTTGAGGTTAGCGATATCCTTTTCCTTTTCTTTGTTGCTGTGCTGTAGTTCCATAATGAGACCATCTTGTTTCTCAATGGTCTCCTCCATATCTCTGACTCTTTTGTTGATAGATTCTTCCACCAGTGAAAGGAAGTTCTGGCTGTGAAGTAGGTCTTTGATCACTTCCTGAATCAGGGCATGATCGGTGCGGTCCGGTGACCGAGATCGTGAATGCGATTGTGATTTTGATCTCGACTTAATGGAAGGTTCAGTCGACATAATGGATTTAAGTAGCACAACCCAAATGCTTACAAAAGAGTCCGGTAGTCAATAGATCAGATTAGTGAAGAGATTAGATCCTCCGTGCGAAGTTGTCCCAGTACATATGCTGTATACAGTATAGCTAGCTTCTCCAAAATAATACCACTCAGCAGTATATGGGACTGAAGCAAAAATATCCAAGTGAAAGTATAAATACAGTCACAAAATTTGACGGCAAATAACTGGACAATCACAGCACACTCATATTTCAGTCCAAATGGTGGATGATACTCCTCTAAAGGATAATTTACATGTCCATAAACTCACACACGCTGGATATAAAGTATAAAACGATGAATTTTCATGACAGTTGTGCCAATCGGACTGTAGTGCTGTAGTGTTCACCTAGTGAACCTTTTAATACGTAAAAAGCCAGTCCACTTGAGATTATGACCCTTGCACTGGGTGTAAACCCCAGATCTAACCATGTGGTTAGAATTATGAACATAATTTGCAATACATTAATAACCACACCAACAGTAATAAACATTGACTGAAAACAGAGAATGCATAAGACAGTAGTATATTCACATCATTTTGGTTGTGGTATACCATATAATCCGCGAAAAAGTATTTGAAGTGGAACTTTAAATTATCAACATTCAGTGATATATGGGCCAATGTCACTTTTTTACATTTTATTTTCATACATTGCGACTTAATTTAAATGCAATATCAAACTTTTACCATATTTGATTGTAATCTCAAACCGGTTATTGAACTAAAAAGATCAAACACGTACACTCAATTCGACAACATAATGCTATGCAATCGTGATCTTATTAAAATATTATTATATTTAGTGTATATTATGAATAATGAGTCAACAACGCTCGGAACGTTGAAACAGCTCTATTGCTGCCAAGATGGAAAAGTATGAAATAAGTTGATAATGATCTTGTTTCCGCCTTTAGAATTGATTTATTTAAGATAATATGTACATTAAATTTGAATAGAAATATATAACAAATATACTGTACCTGAAGATGCGTTTGCAAAAGGTGTACACATAGGAGGATATCCCCGTGTCCCTTTCACTCTAGTAGGGGTAATCTTCTCTATACAGGTCTGCTCTCGCTTGGCCTGGTTCGTCCTGTTTATGGGTTATGCATCAATGGCATGAATGGCTATCAGATCAAGGTGGTTTACCATTATGGGTTTAGAACAATATTTAATAAGCGTTATGTTATTTATCGAAATCGACAGCAAATTTGTACTTGTGCTTTTTTATTTTGTGAAATTACTCTCTTTTAGATTCTATGTTCTCCTGTACGCATTTGAAGATGAACTTTAAAAGCAATTCAATGTCATTCTCTGTGACATCCATTTATTGGATTATTCGTAGGAATCTTGCGAATATAAAAATATTAAACCAACTTCAATTCCACATAAAATCAAAACTCCTCATAAAGTGAGTTTATATCTCAAGTTTTAGACTATACAATTTTTCAAGAAACATTTTTTCTGAACTGCTCGGTGAAATGGACTACTAATTTTATAATCTTTCATTTTGTGAAAATAATTATTTTGGCAGGCTGGTTCCCATTATCGATGTATGTTTGAGTAACCATGGTATCTGAATATTATTTAAAAAAAGGAATTCATTGCATGACGAATGCAAAGGCGGACATACATTTAAATGGCTTGCAACGAACAGTCACGTATCACATGTCCCGTTCACGTTCATGTTTCGCGCCATTTCGTGAGCAATTCACCCAAGTTTACGAAGTGTTGGGTTACGTTACCCAACACTTGATATACTATACAGTGCGTCCCAGATAAAACGAAACCGAATTTTTTTTTTATAATCATTTCTTAATCATAATTATGAATAATAAATGACACATATTTGGAAAGCTTGGCTCCTCTTCTTTCATTTGATACCACTCATATGATATATCCTTAACGCATGAGTGAATACAGACAAAGCAGGGCTACCAAAAAGTCATTTGCACAACGAAACCTGAATTTCAAAGAGATAGATTTGAAAACATTTCTAATATCGTGACGTGACAATCATACTTCTAAAAATTTCATTTTCTGCTCTTTCATATGACATCTCAATCGATAAAAAATGAGTCAGGGATGACAGAGATATCTAGATGTAAACTAAAGTGATGCTTGCATTTGCGTGATTTTTTAAATGAGGGGTTTCAGCACGCAAGTTTTTAATCAGCACGTGCCTATTGTGTGACTGTCTCAGAATCCATTCATGGCACCATGCGAAAAATCGATCAGGTGTTACGTTTGTTGGCAGTTGGGTCAAAGAAACAATACAAACGGATGATTTTAAAATTCATGCAAATTCACGTAAATTTGCGCTTGCGTTAACAAAAAAATCATGTAAATTGTCGTTGAGAAGAGACTAATTCTCGGGTTAAATTCAACCGAGAACGAACCTACTGTTATACCAATCAATACCTACAAGGCAAGCATAGACGTATCCGGTGGGGGGGGGGGGGGGGGTTTAACCTCCCCCCCCCCCCCACCTTTTAGAAAAAATAACTGTTTACAACTTGTAGACTTGTAGCTGGTCTCGAGACCACATCTGGACCACCATTACCGTTGGTCTCGGCCACGAAAGTGTTACAAATTCTTGATCTCGGCTTGAACATTTTTCATCAGACATCCCCCTCCCCCCCCCCCCCCCCCGCTTTACAGTAATCTCAAGAAATATCTTTGTCTCAGCCTCAAAAATTTGTGACCAGTCCTGGTCTTGGCCTCGAAAAGTGTAAATGTACTCGGCCTCGGCTTCGGAAATTTTCTACAGACACCCCCACTCAACCCCTTCCCACCCCCCCCCCCCCCCTTCATGACTCTCAATAAATTTGTTGGTCTCGGCCTCATTCATTTTGAAGGTACTTGGTCTCGACTCAAAAATGTGTTAACAGTCCTGGTCTCCTCCTTAGTACCCGGCCTCAGCTTTAGTACTGTTATACGGACACCCACCGTCCCCCCTCCCCTCGCTTACATGATTCTCAAGAAATATCCTGGTCTCGGCCTCATTTTGAAGGTACTTCGTCTTGACTCCAAACTTGTCTACAGTCACAATCTCCCCCCCCCCCCCCCCCCCCGCTTACGGAAACATTTCTGATGAAATAACCCCCCCCCCCCCCTTTGAAAAAGTCCTAGGTACGCCACTGCCTACACGTAGCTAGCTAGTTCGGATGTCAAATAATTTAATTGACTTAATTCATTGATTGATTAGTTTAAATAATTGATGTATTGATTAATTCATTCATTCATGATTGCTTAATTGTTAGATTGAATGATTGATATCATAGATCATATACTCGATTCAATCACCATAATTCTAAATGATTTAATTCAATCATTGTTTTATTACATATAGCCTACTTTTAAACTCACTGATCACTGCACTAACTCACGCAATCACAATCTCATTCACTCACTCACTCACTCACTCACTCACTCACTCACTCACTCATTTAAGCATGCACAACGCCAATATCGGCCACGCGCACACTAAGATCGCTGAACCTTGAGAAGTAATGAAAATGGTATGGTTGTACATTTACTAAATGACAGAATTGCATTTCATCGTCTCAGATTACTCTGAATTATGCACAAACATATCATCAACATAACGATTGAAATTATTTAAATTAGGGGGTTTGGGCATTTTTGTCGACATTTTTAAACCTTTTTGTGCATGTATGACTAGTCTTGATAACAAGCGCTTGCAGTTTTAAAAATATTGATTAAAGGAACTAAAGAATACAACGTACTTTAGCACTTATTCCATAGATCTGCCGAAAAATCAGTAATAGACAATTCATCGGCTTACGTCATTTACAGAATTGAGATAGGCGTCGTGTATCGGGCGAAGTTCTTTAGATGACGTCACATTTTGGCGATTTAAAATGGGCGTTTCCAGGACAATTATATATTTACTAATTACCCTAAAATTTATTGATTTCATGGGATATTACTGACAAATTCTTTTTCTTGAAGAAATATTACTAATTGTGAAAATTATGCCATCTAGATGCTGTAGTTCCTTTAAAAACACTCACGTCATGTTTTGGTTAACGCGACAATTCGTGTTTTACGGGGGAGGCCCTACACTTAATAAATTAGAGTCACCTGATTTACAAAATAGCGCAAAACGCAAATGCGATACGCGACACGTGACTGTACGTTGCCAGCACATTGAAATAGATGTGGAAATTTCAGATAAGTTGCGCCACCAATGCAATCAACAGTATACTAGCATAGCTAGTGTTTCAGAGAAAAAAGGAACCAACTTTTCTTATAAAAAATGTTATTTATGCAACATATAAAATGATATCGCTAGTGATATTCGTTTGCCTCGCAATGTATGGTCAACAAGGAATCTAAAAGATCACGACGTTTCGTGCGCTGCTGCAACACTTCGTCTGGTGTAATAGAATATGTTGTTGTTTTTGTTGTTGTTGTTGTTTGGTGGCAATCAGTCAGTATGACTATTGTTGTCAATTGCTTTTCTATTTATTTATTCTTCGTATATAAATTAAACAAATATATATATATATACGTACCGTGGCCTAGTGGTTAAGGCGTCAGCGTTCCAAGCTGGAGACCTGGGTTCGAGTCCTGGCGGAGACCAATTTTTCGACCAGTGCCTTTTTTCATTTGGAGGATTAAAGGGAGGAACAATGCTTATTAAGCTACGCCTATCATTCTTCTTTCTCAATCATTTATGATTATTCTTTGCATTATTTAAATATTGGAAGAAACTAAAGCTGTATGTATTAGTTCACCTTTCGCTTATATATATACGTACATGTATATATATATAAGCGTACATGTATATATATATATATAATATTTTATAATTCATCACAAATTTATTTATATGGCACCACTTTTAAAGTATCGCGATATATCTTTTTCCTGCCTTATATAACTAATACTTTTTATATATACAACCATTTGTAAACATTTTCTTTTTCTCAATAACCCGAAGTCCTTAGCCCACCTCTCACATCGGGACTCCCGCCACATGATGTGGACGTGGGCCTCATAATAGTATAATACTAAAACAATCAAAACGAAATCAAATATCTTTATACATTTATAAACAAAAATATAAACATTTTCCTTATCTCAATAACAGATCCCACCTTTCACATCGGGACTCCCGCCACATGTGGAAATGGGCCTCTTATTATCATAATAATAAAACAATACAAAAACCATAAAAAAAAAAAAAATTCTCCCTGTTTCTGGTGCCTGCTCTCACAATGGGACTCCCGCCACCGATGTGTAGCTTGGCATCCACTTAATACATACTCGACAATATTTGTGATATTAACTAAATTATACCAAAAAAAATTTAGAAATTAAAAAAATCTACAATCAAAGTACTACCATAATCGCGCGTAATCGTTTCGATGCTAGAATTCTCACATAGGGACTCCCGCCACAAATGTGAATTTTTGCATCAACAAAATGGTGATAAACTTTAATATACAACTTAGCTCAATATTGTATATCATTAGGTTACTTAAATTATAGTGACAAGTCAATCTAAACTTTACAATTCTCACACCTACTTACTATTTATGATCCCTGCTCTCACATTGGGACTCCCGCCACTGATGTGTAGCTTGGTATCACAATATAATAATAACTTAACACAAACATGACAGTTTAGACTATATTCACTCTTATATAAATGCAAAATAGACACAATTCATTCACTATTTCTGGTGCCTGCTCTCGCATTGGGACTCCTGCCACTGATGTGAAGCTTGGCATCAAAATATAATAGTAAATTACCACAAACATGTTATAAACTACATTCATTCTTGTATGAATACAAGAAAGAAAAAAAGGAAGAAAAACAAATCACTCACTATTTATGATGCCTGCTCTCACATTGGGACTCCCGCCACTTATGTGTAGCTTGGCATCAAAATAATAGTACATTAGCACAAACATGTTATACTACTTTCACTCCTATCTTCATTGAATAAAAAAAAAATAGAACTCAAATAATAATAAATTTGTCCTTATGTTTGTTCTATCATATACATATGTTTACCTTTTTACATTGCAGTGTCGCCTATATAGACGAATTAAAAGATCTTAAATCGACCTGTTCTACATACAAAACGAACCAGGGCTCTTTGAATGTGAACATTCGAGCTTCTTAACAAATTCATAATTTCGTCAGGTCCCATAATATTCGTCTCTATTATAAGCATTGCTCTTTCAATCATATATTGAGGGCATTTAACTAAATAATGAAGTACCGTTTCTTTTTCTAAGCATCTATCACATAAACCGTTTTCCTGCAGGCCTAGTCTAAATAAATCTAACTTCAGTCCTTGTTTTTGTTTTTGTTGTTTAGTTTGGTGGCAATCAGTCAAATCTGACTATTGTTGCCAATTGCTTTTCTATTGATTTCATCTTCACATATTTTAAAAATATTATACAATTTTATATATCATCAACAAATTATTGCTATGGCACCGCTAAAAATATTGCGATATTTCATTTTTTTTCTTTTCACCTTATTACTGTATTATGAATATTACTTTTATATACAAAAATATAACAATTTTCCTTATTTCAATAACAAAGCCCACCTCTCACATCGGGACTCCCGCCACATATGTGGAAGTGGGCCTCTTATGGTCAAAACGATCCTCTTACAACACGTAATTATTGTTTATTTTGTATTGTATTATGATTATCTCAGAAGACAAAGGTATACCATGTATTATGTATTTGCACTAACATGCACAAAATAAGCCCACTAAATGTTTGCACTAATTTGTTTAAGAATTACTTTATTAAGAAGAAGGAAACAAAAAATGCATATTGCGATAATTCATTAGTAGCTTTAAAATAGTGTTTATTTATGAATATATTTGTTTTGTTTGATTTCGCTTTATTATTATACTATAGTATATTAGCGATTAAAGGGATTGAGTTTTGGTATAGTGGGCGCAACAGAAAATACCTTTTGTCGGATCGTGAACAACTGAGTGTCAAATTGGATTGGGCATACAATTCTAATGGTAGAATTAACTTTATTTGAACCAAATTGGTTCAGAAAAAGCTGAAATGTCCATAAACATAACACTTTGTAATAATTGTGGGGCCTCACAATAATTCGATAATTCGATAGTGACCAGCCGTTAAAGGGACATTCCCTCTTTCGCAAGCCAAATTTTAAAAGTTGCGCGGTTAGTGTCTTATATGAAAGAAAATGCCATTTAATAGCATGCCTGAAAAAATAGGGCTTGAAATCTCTTTTTCGTGAAGTTAAAGACCTAAATATTTACGTGTATTCACCCAGTGAGGAAGTTCGTACACGGATTCCAAGAAGTACCACATCGTTATGCGTGACCCCTACGTGACCCGCGCTAGCTACGTGACCCGCACACACATAATAATAGCATGACCGAATATTAAACCAAATAACCAAACCTCGCTTAAACTGACTACATGTAATTATATATTCTTAATTTTGAAGATTTTTTCCGTGACGTATTTTTACAAATGTCGGCTTCACAATACCTTTATAAGAATAGGTACAATATTGTTGTAATATTATGCTAAATCAGTTAAGGGGCCCAGTGGGGTATTCATTTTTGTTTCACCAAAATTGAGATTTTTATCTTAAAATGATCCATGAATTCTAAGCTTTAAGAAAATACATACATTGTGGGGTAGAGGACGAATTAAGGATTCGTTATCAATGTTGTACATTTTGGGGGCAGAAAGTGATTATTTTCTGGCTTAGATTGGAGATTTTTAATTGTACTTTTCATAAATAGACCAAATAAAATTGTCCCAAATCAAAAATGTTACCATCCAAATAGGGTTTCTCTTTTTTTAGAGTGAAGCAGCAACAACTATTATGTCATGCAGAAAATAAACATGGCAGATGATAGGTGATTAACATACCCTAAACTTCCATTGAACCAACTAAGGGGAGGGCCAACATCGAAAAAGTGGCTTCCTTAAGGACTTAGGTTGCCAGATCTCCACAACAAGTTTAAACCAACTTTATTTGCAAGCATTTTTAATGAGACAAATTAATTCAGAGGTCTACCTCAAAAAATTTGTTGCGAACACCTCCAAATCCAAGATGGCGTCCAAAGAAGTAGCTGTTTTGACTTACTATAGACAATTGGCGAGATTTCCCAAACAACACCTGAAATAAGCATGATTTTGCAGTCATATTAAAGACAATAACATTTCCTATAATCTGATACCAAACACAATGGGTTTCAGGATATGTAACACGTTCATTTTTAGCACCAAACTCCAATTTTAGGCCTTTTCCCCAAAAAATATGAAATTATTGATTTACATAATTCAGCATATATCAATAATTGCACTGGGTGTTGAATTAATACTTTTCAGAAAACTGTCCAGTTATATCAGCAATACGCTGTGAAAATTTCAAGTGTTTACCATATCTGAACAAAAAGTTATAATAACTGGAAGTCAGCATTTGATATCGACAAATACAGCAAATTTGTACGATTTCGATCACTATACAGGGTGCCCCAATAAAATGTAATTCTTGTTTACGCACTTAATTTAAGAAATGCTCTTAAATAATGACATATTGTTTATCTCTTTTTTAGAAAAAACTTCAGTTTTCTTCTGTTATGTCATAAATATGCCGCCATTGGTTTGCAATACACGAAAATAGAGTATCGGAAATGTCACTGCAATAATAAATCCATCATGCAAAGTGCATATTTAGTGCAATATTCGAATGGGAGGCGCTCGTCCTTTACAGTCGGATCGACCATATCTGGATAATTATGTTTATAACATGATTATTATTCGGAACACCACAGTTAGCTAGACTTTTTAAGGGTTCGATGAAGACTTTGAATAGGCTATTATGTTTATCGTAGAATAACTTTTTGTACCACCGTGTACATATGTAACCATAGTAACAACAACAACAGAAATACAATAAATTATATATCTGGCTAGTACAAGCCGCATTATACACACTAATTTTCGCGTGAACATGGAGGAAAGCAAATCACATGTGAAATAACACCCTTCACCTGCTATTTTTAAGTTTTTTAAATGAATATTGGTTGATTTGGTATATTTTTGTCCATAATCGGCTGTTGTTACCATGGTTACACGAGTACAGTGTAGTGCACAAAAAATAACATTCGGCTTGCTGAGGCTTTTCGGTGTTGTACATATTAGTTTAGCAATTGAGTTTGTTTTGTTTTAATACTGAGTCAGATAATTTGTATAGACCTGTATGGTCTCCAGTTACATGTAATAAGATATGAAGGGTATGAAGGGTGCATACCTTGCGATCAAGATGGTGTTCGAATCTAGATACGCTCTGCACATATTACAGTATGTCCCGCATATTGTGTACTTCAGTAAGACACTTATTCAAGATAATGAACATGATCTTGACAATGTTTTAAACACATCATGGACACCCAATATGATTCGAATTCGCAATATGCATGGCATGCGCGTCAGTATGCAGCTGACTGGAATGCTCCATGTGGAGTGGAATTAAGTTCATTTTTAGCGCTTGATTTATGATAAATGCAGTAAAACAAATACAAGACAGACACGACACGAGGGGACACGACATCTAGACGGACTACATAATAATGGTGGAATATTCATCATATTACAAGAAATGGTGTTTGTTTTTATTTGTTCATAAATGGAATTGAAGGTGTCCCGAGATTGACGCAATCATTTTGAAATACAAATCCTATAATTAAGATTACACATTTTTGAGACACCCTGTATAGCATAAGAATTCATGCAAAACTACCCGTTTTGTCGATATCAATGCTGACTTCCAAGAACTATAACTTTTTGTTCAGATACGGTACATACTTAAAATTTTCAGAGAGTATAGTTGATATAATTGGACAGTTTTCTGAAAAGTATTAATTCAACTGCTAATACAATAATTGAATTATGCGTAATTATGTAAATCAATAATTTCATATTTTTGGGAAAAAATGCCTAAATTTTGAGTTTGGGGCTAAAAATGACCGTGTTACATATCCTGAACTCCACGGTGTTTGGTATCAGATTATAGGAAATGTTATTGCCTTTAATATGACTGCAGAATAATGTTGATATGAGGTGTCGTTTGGGAAATCTCGCCAATTATCTATAACAATGCAAAACGGCTGATTTTTTGGACGCCATCTTGGATTTGGAGGTGTTCGCAACAAATTTGTTGAGGTAGACCTCTGAATTATGTTGTCTCATTACAAATACTTGCAATTAAAATCGGTTTAAACTTGTTGTGGAGATCTGGCAACCTAAAGTCACTTTTTACGACTTTGGCCCTCCCCTTAAACTACCGACTATTTATCCCACTATGTTCCTATATTTTTTCATGTCACATTTATCAAACAAATATCAATATTGTATATGACCTTTCAAGCTCATTTGCCGAAAATCAGATTTTTTAGACTAAAATTCTAAAAACTTGAAAAGTATTTACTCAAATTCAATGAAATTTGGAGAAATTGTTAATTTTTCTGAGCTGAAGAGAATAATGGTGGCTTTTAGAGGTATCTCTACAGAAAAAAAACAGTTATGTTATGTTATGTGTCCCATTTCTGATTTTTTTTGAAATTTTGATTTCACCTTGAAGATGGATGAATATTAGAAAAAGCCACCATTAGTTTGTTTGTCTATCACTGTAGTTTCTATGTTTACATTAACAAAGATGTATACCCCTACAATTTTTAGAAGATGCGATTTGAATGATGGCATGTCAGTTTTTTTTAATTTTTTTATTTGTTCAATATATTTGCCTTTTGAGCTCTTATTTTAAGTCCTATTGTCTAACTGTTTACTTGTTTGGATTCCTCACATTCTCAGCTTTCCAGCAGTATATGGTTTGTAGCTTCAATAGTTTAAAAGATATTCATGATTCCGTGAAAGTGCGCGAAAATGGCAAATAATACCCCACTGGGCCCCTTAAACTCTTTTATTGCCCGATATATAGTTTGATGGAGGGACGCATTCGTTTTTTTATCCGTATAATCTAAATTACAGGACTGTTCGATCTGATTTTTTTGTGTGTGTTACATTTATCCCCATCCGTCAACTGGAAACTGTTCAGACGTTTTTTAAAAGAGGGACAGTCCCTTTAACATCAATGTAAAAATGTTTCCTCTTTCTAAAATAGTACTACAGATGTGTTTAAATAGTTGTTGATTATATCTTTATCTAATCACTATTTCAACAATATATATTTGAAATGGAGCACCCATTAGTGTTTAAACGGCTCATTGTGAACGATAGCAGGCTTTTTACTTCGTCGTTTGTATTTTTGTATACCTTTCGAGCATAGTGGAGTTATATACTAGTTTGTAATGTAATGGTGCAGGTTTTTGTCACTAACATTCAGTTTGACAAGACTCGCTTTACCAAAACTGAACTGTCCCTTTGAAGTACAGTCCATAGATAGGTATGCGATGTTCTTGAACTATTCAACATTAATGGAACTTTAAAAGGAGATACAGTACATAATCAACCAATTATGTCTACTATATCTTGGGTAAAGTGACACACACACAGTCGGGTTCGTGTATAATGATACAAACTATCCCAACTATAATATGTCTTTCGCACTTTCTAAAATTCTTCCATATTCACTATTAATTTTGTATGAACAAATATCAAAAGAGTGACAATGCAAAGCCTTTGCAAATTTAAAGGGATATTTGAGTTTAGGTAGAGAGGGCGCTACACATAATAATTTCTTTGTGAGATAATGAAAAACTGAGTGTAAAATTTGAAAGAGCATAATATTTTAATGACAGAATAAACTTTATTTGATCAAAATCAGTTCAGAAACGGCTGAAATATCCATAAACGTAACCAATTGTAATAAATGTGGGGCCCCACAATTATTAGATAATTTTAAACCAACCGTTAATTTTTTTTTTAAATGCTTCCTCTTTTCAAACATGTTTTTGAATAGTTGTTGATTATCTCTCTATCTAATCACTATTTTTAAAATCTTCACATGCACAATATTTTATTTAAAATGGTTTAACCAATGAGTTTTTAGAGAGCGCCATCTTGAATTTGAACGGCTCTGTTCAAATGATAACAGGCTTTTTACTTAGTCGTTTGTAATTTTGAATTCCTTTCAAGCATGGTAGAGTTATAACTATTTAGTTTGTAATGTAATGGTGCAGGTTTTGGTTACTAAAATTAAGTTTGACTAAAACTGTACTCTCTTTACCAAAACTCAACAATCCCTTTAGAAACGGATTTCACGATTTCAAATGGTCGTATCATGATGATCGGTGGCTCGATCATCTCAATATGGTATATTTTATTATGATGTAATATGCTATCTAAAAAAAAATTCAAACAATATTTTCCTTGTGAAAGTTGGGTCGTTTATTTCTTGTGATTCATCAAGTATTAACTTTGTGAAATTCAATCAAGATTACTTCTATCTTCCACATTTCGTTTGTACTTGCTTGTTTTGCTTATGGCAAGAGAAGAGAGAAATGGGTTAAATTATGCAATCTGCTTCCTGGAATAATCAATAGGTACAATGTAATCAAATCTGTCCTAAATTAAATGTTTCACTATAGGTAATTCGTCTCATTTCCCTCGCGTAAAAAATAAAAATAAGTCAAAATAAAGGAACACTGTGTATAAAGTGGATGATCAGTTATTTACCACAATTGGCTCGACGTCCGTGGAAATAATACAGAATTCACTACGCAACAGTTATGTAGTTTTCTCTCATTCGTTGTTCTAAATTCACACCCTTTTCCAATATTGAAGATGTCCAAGGGAATTCCGAAGGACAGGCACAACAATCATGGCAGTGTAGAGTGTCGACAATTAAACAGACACGGAACAATTCTGTTACTGATACCGGTTATACCGACGTTACTCGAATCACCAACATTTAAGTCGAAAAGCAGGTCCAATGTGAGATGTGTATTAACTTTGCAAAAGCGCTAGTCCCTTACAGATCAAACGTAATGTCAAACTGGCTTAAAACTGGTTCATGCTCGAGGAGGAATTGCAATCTAAATTTTCTATGGAATGTTTATTCACCACTAGGCTTAAGAAATATGACAATCATGTGACATTACGTCATGTCTGGTTGTGCTGCTCCATATCAGTGAAAAAAAATGTCGCCTTGAAAAGAATTGAACATTCTAGTGCGATTGTGATGGGACAATTAAGTGCGTGCGTGCGTACAGTAAACACCATGAATACGATGGAGAAGATATTCTTAGATTTAGTCTAATGACGTTAAATATGGCGAATTATACATCATTAGCAAATCGTCAGGGTAGTAAACCTTACTCTGCATATTTACATTTACATAATTGGGGTTAACGTAGAATATATTGATTTGTAATCCCTTTTTTCAAAACTCGGTGGCTACGTGCAGTATTTCATGTCAAATGTACTGCTGGGAAAGATTATCATCAAATATTTATATGGGAAATTTAAAGGGAATAAGTAGATTTAAGTTTTGGTTTTGGGAATGGCATGGTTGTTCAATATACCAGTGTATTTTTTTATTTTACTAATAAGACATGAGACATTTCTCGGTCGTAATTAAAATATAGACGATTAATTTGTTATGGTATCTATGAACTTGTCCTTATCTTTATAACCGGTATGTCAATGATTCAGCCAGTATCACTTTAAATGCATTTACTCCCAATTTTACTGTCGTCGGACAACATACCCATGCTCTTTAATTTTCAAGATCAAATAATCGTTCTTCAAGTGGCAATTAAAAAAATGCATGTCAGCACCTCAATAGTCATAAAATAATGTCCGCTTGCTTTGATTATTGAAACTTAAACATCGTTATAATCAAAATGCATTGTAAACTCCAACAGATCAGATCGTATACTTAAGTCACATAATTAAATTTTAAGGTGTTTTATCGTTCAAACCCTCTTTTCAACGCGCACAATAAATAAAAAGTATGTACCGTGTGACGGAGTTCCCCAGAAAGTTTCATAAATTGACAATAAAAAGCAACTGTGTCAACGGGTCTAGTCATATATTTCCGTTTACCATGTTTACTTAGATATAAAAAGTTAAACATTAAAATAAACTTAATACATTAACAACATATACATAGAGATATAGCTGCGCATAGGCGCCGAAAGTGGGGGGGGGGGGGGGGGGGCAAAACGGGTTTTTGTCCCCCCCCCACAAAAAAAAATAAAATAAAAAATCCCCACCCCCAACAAAAAATAAGAAAGAAGAAGAAACAGAGTGGGATAGAAAAAAGAAAACATATGAGCTATTTTACTGTTAATTCTAACATTCAAAAACTAATTTATTCATCCTTTTTAACTCTTCGCGCGTGAACAGATTATCTTAGTTAATTGTTATACTTGCGTATGGTCTGGGGTGAGTACTTTTTCTGTACTGGGCCACGTAGTTCCCTTGTAGGATGGCATTACTCTGGCTGCTTGTGTGACGTGTATCAACTCGCACCATTTCAAGTATATCAATGCAAAACAGACTCAATGAGTGTCCCTGACTAGCCCTGCAACGCCCTTGCGTGGTATTATAACTATCAACAATTTTCTACAATACACCTTTTCTGAAATTGATACAAATATTTCAATTTTTTTTTATTTACATTAAGTTTTCATTATACAAAATGAGCTAGTACCTTCTATTGAAAGGGTTTTCCAGTTTGGTAGCCCCTCACCACAACCTCCTCCCACACACACACTTACAACAATTCACGTTTTGCTCATGGAATTAAAAAATAACTTTACTATCATTTGTTATTGTATATATTATATACCGTATGTCCCAAATACAATTACAATCGGACTTTCTGCAACGATAACTTTAAATTTAGTAGATCAATCACAATGATATTTCAGGGTATGAAACTTTCAGGGGTATCACCACCCAAAAATTATATTCTTATACACGCAAGGTAACATCATTAGTAGTCCATTCGATAAAAAAATTCACAAAAATATGTTTTCAGAAAAAGAAAAAAAATATATAATTGGAAAACGCACCACCGTTCGTACGCGTGAATAACAATGGCGGACTCGCAAATGTTTGGCCCGTACGGAACCAGGAAATAATAGTGGTTCCGTAAGTGGTGATAATTGATTGCTTTGCTTATGAATCGCACAACCTTTTGCAAAATGTTGGATATATATTTGCTATCACAAAATGGTACCAATACAAATAATTATGTGTTGTTTTTTGCCCCGTGTTCCCCTTTAACTTATTACCTACATATTCCAAAAAATCATATTCGATTTGCTTCAATGGTGATGGGGAATGGTGGTCTTTGTAAATCATGTCATGTGTTAATTTCTTCCAAGTTTGACACTTGGATGCTCTTAATTGGCATCCATATGCATGGAAATAGTTTCTTCATAACTGTCAGGGCAACTAACAAATTAATTCAATTTCTGTGCATACATTTATATACTCACGTGAGGTTATGTTGTTGAAAGATGTATTGATCTCTCAGAAAAAAATAAGAGAAAGCCATAAAGGAGGAAGAGCTCAAGTTAAAGATTTCATGAGTTAATGATTTAATTTCTGTCTTTAATCATTCATTTCTACACCTTACCAATGTTTACCTCTCAAGGGGGGGGGGGGGGGGGGGGGGGGGGGTTAGATGTTAAGATGGTCGTTACCAGGCGGCCCAGAAGCAGTTTTGGATTTGGGGGGAGGCAAAACCTATGGGGGCTCACGATTTGTGTGTGTAGGAGCTTATCCCCAACTACACTCACAGTGGTGCCAACTTTGAGCCAGATGTGAGAGTGAGACATTGCAAGGAGCGAAGCGACCAATCCCGAGGGAGCAAAGTGACTGAGCGGGGGGAGAGTGTCCCCCCTCCCACGGTAGGGATTTTTTGTATTTTTGGACTTCAAATTGTGCAATCTGGTGCTTACCTAGATAGGAAATTCGGGCTTAACATTGACTGTATTTGAGAAAGCGTGTTATGATTTGATCGACCAGAAATATATATTTTCACGAAGAAAACAAATAATTGACACACTAATGAATATGCACCCCAACACAAACACAAATATTGTATCTATATTTAGCGTCATACACAGTATATTTAGCGTCATACACAGTTCCAACATCACTATATACTATATGCCACATTATGTATGATCCAACAACTTAGCCAAGAATGAGTCCCGAGGGGCGAAGCTACCGAGGGCTGGGGCAAAGCCAAATAGGGAGGGGCCGGGGTGTATCCCCCTCCCACGGAGAAGATTTTGCATTTATATATCTATATTATAATAAGAGGACGGTGTTGGTGTCCGTGTGTTGCTGTCCGTCACGGTAGTTTTCGCGTATATTTTTAGCTGGGCGATGGATCTGACGTTAGTACGCAAGATGTGCGCGATCTTTTTTAACTAAATTTCGCGATATATCAACAAATTTCGCTGGTCCATTAAGTGGGATTGATACAATTTGTTTTGCCTAGCTATTACGGTAGCTGCGTACGGCAATGTTGCACCACGGAGGATGTGCACACGCTGCACATGCAATTTGACAATCCAGACATCATATGCGCATGCGCATATTCAGTTCAACTGCTGCTGAACTGAAGTTGGTATCTGTCTGCGCCCTCATCACTCAAATTCAACATTGGAAAAACTGCCGTATCTCTCTTGAAACCTTACCAAAATTCATATTTCATATACCAAATGAAAGAAGAATAACCTATTGTTACTGATGAATATAATATTTGAACAAAATAACGTGAGAAAATATTGGAAAATAGGCATGATCCATACCGCAAAAAAATTAAATAAATCGTCTGAAAAGTAGAGAATTTCATTATTTATCACCCGTGGGCAAAGCCGAAATTTAAATATATGATTAATCATACACTTATAAGACTTAACACCAAATACCCTCTGAATTTGTGTTTTTCTACAGGCCGGGTCGATCATATCGGGGAAAAATCCCCAACAATGTCGATTACGACTCGGTAATTGTCTCGCGCGACGAGGCAGTGGCAGTCCCAACAGTACATTTTCGTGTAGTGTGTTAAGCGAGTTGCAAAGTATAATTTACTGTGTTGGTAGTGCGCCGGTATTAGTTCACACACTGCAAAACGAGTGTCAATTTCCAACTCTGGAAAGACAATTAAATCGTTCTTTTTTGTTATGTCTGGAGTCATTTCTGTGCTGCATGAGTGAATTACTGAATTAATTATGATCTGATCGTGCTTTTTTTGTTGTATATGCCGATGTTTGGTGCGTGATGGAGATAAGACAAAAAAAAAATTCTCAAAATTTGAAGAAAAAAAACACTTGCATTTTAAATGCTTTTTGTAAATGTGTACTCGAAGTGTATACGTATTTGTTTTTGCACTTAAGCAGTGGCATACCCAGGATTTTTTAAAGGGGGCCTTTTAGTCAGCGGGCCTGGGTAGTCGTATAGAAAAATTTCAAAGCCGACACCAACAAGTTTTGACATTTTCAAAACCGAGGCCATGGTTTTTCAACATTTTTCGAGGCCGAGACTACGGTTTTCGCACTTTTCGAGGCCGAGACCATGAAACATAAAAAAATGTAAAAGCCGAGACCAACAATTTTCGACATTTTCAAGGCCGAGGTCACGGTTTTTCAACATTTTCGAGGCCGGGATAACGGTTTGTCGACAGTTTTGAGTCCGAGACAACAGTTTATCGATATTTTCGAGGCCGAGACTACGGTTTTCGCAGTTTTCGAGGCCGAGACCAACAATTTTCGACATTTTCAAGGCCAAGGTTACGGTTTTTTCAACATTTTTAAGGCCAAGGTTAAGGTTTTTTGACATTTTCGAGGTCGGGATCACGGTTTTTCACCATTTTAGATTCCGAAACAACAGTTGGTCGATATTTTCGAGGCGGAGACTACGGTTTTCGCAGTTTTCAAAGCCGAGACAAACAATTTTCGACATTTTCGAGGCCAGGATCACGGTTTGTCAACATTTTCGAGGCTGAAACGATGAATTTTCAACATTTTTGAGGCCCGAGACTACGGTTTTCGGAGTTTTCGAGCCCGAGACCATGAAAAATGACAGTCGAGACCGCTTAAATTTGGTATTGAGACCGCTTAAATTTGGTCTCGAGACTGCTAAAATGTGGTTTCGAGACCTGTCCAGTTAAGATTTGAAAGGGGGGGGGGGGGGGGGGGTTCAAACCCCCCAAAACAGACTCTTTTTTTTTTTTTTACTACAGTCTACTATTATCAGTGATGTGTCCGAGTCCAGTCAGTCCGAGTCCGAGTCCAAGTCCGAGTCCGGCACATGTGCAAATATTTAAAAAAAATAAATAAATAAATAAATAATAATAAATAAATTAAAAAAAATAAAAATAAATAAATAAATAAATGGTCATGTGTCATGAACTCGCCTCCAAATAGGGTGGCGCCGTTACATTTTGAGTCTTTTTGCTACCATTTTCTGAATTTTTTTCAAAACCTGAAAACCTTTCTTAACAAATTTGGTATCATTTTAAAGAGCTTTCAGAATGCTATCTATCTGTAAAGTTTGAAAGGTATACCTCTTCCCAAAGTGGAGATACAGCTATTTGAAGGTTGGAGCAAGAGGGTGGCGCAGGAAGCGGCGCCGCAGGAAGCGGCGCCCCTGTACAAAGTCTATGGGAAAATGCCTCTCAAAGTGCAATTTTGTCAAAACTAGATGTATAGCAACAATGTTGGTATCAAATGAAAGCTAAAACATTGAACTTTAATATCAAGTGATTGAAAAGTGTTTTTGCCACATCAAATTTTTATTAAATCAACACAAACATAGAAAATTGGGGGTTTCCCACTACTTTCCTGTACAGACTCTATGGGGCACAATCTTCACCGATACATTTTGTGAATTCTTGGTAAAAACGTTAATATCTTAAAAAAGAAAAGGTTTAAGACTACAAATTTGGTATCAAATTAAAGCTTACTTATCACACTGTATTATGGCTCATCATATTTAGGCTTTACTCTATATTCCATTCATCTAGTGACTCCTACTTAGTGAAAATTATTGATTATTTAAACCAAACAAATTCATGAAGTATGAATTAAAAAATCTCCCGCAAAATAATAATTAACCCCAGACAATATTATATTGCTGTTAAGGTCTAAGTCTGCTCTGCATGAAAACATTATAATTTCTTTTCTAGAGCTACTTTAGAAAAAGTTATCATGAAAATATTGACCTCTAAAACTGTAAACAAAGTTTCATGCTTTGGTTAATATGAACAATTAACTGTACACCTAGTGTTATTTCTGTGTGCATATTTGGGTTCCTTGTGAAATTTCCTTTCAGAAAATGTATAGTTTTGATAGGGTAGGGGGTCTTCCTCAGAAAATATTTGCTCTCAACTGTAACATTGTCCTGCAGAAGCCCAAAACGGCAAAAGGAGGCGACCTCACGACGCATGACCAAATAAATAATTAATAAATAAATAAATAAAATTACAATTAAAAAAAAAAAAAAATTAAATAAAAAAAAAAAAAAAAAAAAAAAAATGAATGAATAAATAAATAAATAAATAAATACATAAATAAATAAATAAATAAATAAATAAATAAATAAATAAATAAATAAATAAATAAATAAATAAATAAGTAAATAAATAGATGCACAATAAATAGATTAAATATTGATATATAAAAGCTGTGAAAGAACTTCCTTCCCCTTCGAATATTGCTGCAGAACTCACTGCGACACCATTGACCGGCCTAGGTTAAAAGGATAGTTGAGTTCTGGTAGAGAGAGTACAGTTTTAGTAAAAACTTAATTTTAGTAACCAAAACCTGCACCATTACATTACAAACTAATTTTTATAACTCCACCATGCTCAAAAGGAATTTAACAATTACAAACGACTAAGTTTCAATGCCTATTATCATTAAAAAGAGCTGTTTAAACTAAAGAGGGCGTTTTAAAAAACGCATTTGTTTAAACCATTTTAAATAATATATTGTGCATGTAATGTTACGTTGAAATAGTGATTAGATAGAGATAATCAGCAACTATCTAAAAACCTCCTTTGAACAATTTTGAAAAGAGGAAGCATTTTAAAACGAATTTTAACGGCTGGTCCAAAATTATCGAATACTTGGGACCCCGCATTTATTACAAATGCATATGTTTATGGTTATATCAGCCGTTTCGGAACCGATTTTTATCAAATAAAGTTTATTCTGCCATTAAAATGGAATGCTCTTTCAAATTTGACACTCAGTTTTTCATTATCTAACAGATAAATTATTTTGTGTAGCGCCCTCAAAACTCAACTATCCCTTTGAGATATCTATAAAATTTGAAAAAATAGAAAACATAAATAAATAAAATGGTATATTGATTGATATATAAAAGCTGTGAAAGAACATCCTTCAAAAGTAGAAACACAGAAGACAGTCCAGGGCATCCGTTTCTGAACCGATTTTTATCAAATAAAGCTTATTCTGCCATTAAAATGGAATGCTCTTTCAAATTTGACACTCAGTTTTTCATTATCTCACAGATAAATTATTTTGTGTGGGTTCCCAAAACTCAACTATCCCTTTAAGATATCTATAAAATGTGAAAAAATAGAAAACATAAATAAATGATATATTGATTGATATAATAAAAGCTGTAAAAAGAACTTCCTCTAAAATTAGTTGACTTACTACTCCGTGATCCTATTTGGCTGAAAATTGAAAATATGAAATTTCGGCGAGTGGAAACGAGACCCGGGGGGGGGCCACTCAACTATATTGCTGTACACACGCGCGACCACAGGTTTTTCAAACCCACCCTAAACAAGTTTTATCCATTGGTCAAATTTATACCCTATTCAAGTATTTTCGCGTGCTTTTTTGACAATTTTGCCCCCTAAACAAGTATAACCCCTAAAACATACCCCTTATCAAGGTCTACGTCAATTGCTCTCAATTAAACCTCTAAAAATAATGAAAATGTTTAAACACCTTAAACATTTAACCCTAAACAAGGTCTACCTTAAATAAACCTCTAATGTACATGTACTTGTCAATAAGAACTACAGTCAACTTCACACTAAGTTGAAACTTTGCCTCAGTTGAAGATATTCAAAAGACCTCTGGGCAATTCCACGAAAAATGTCACCCAAGGATGGAAAAATGAAACTCATGGGACAGCCTTGTTAACTACTGGATAGTAATGAGGAAGGACCATATTTTGATGACTAAAGGGAAAAAGTTTGAAATTCAATGCAGAATATTTTTTTTTTGGCCATTGAAGTTGGGACAAAAATTGTATGTATTACCCCCAAAAATGATGAAATTTGCATCCGTTGTTTGTGAAATAAAATTTAAAAATATGGATCACTTCAGAACAATAATTCTACTTCTAATGTCTTGTTTATGCTTTGTTTTAACATCATAGAAAAGGAAATTGTGTAAAAATCTTTACTTTTTGAAAACTGTTATTGGAAAAAATCTTGATTCTTACAACATTGATGTGTAATGTCCGTGACGTTTTAGATATAAAAGTTTTTGTAGAAGCAGAAGTCCTAATTCAATTTAATTCAAAATTCATTTGCAAAGCTAGAATGTTATATCATAAAGTATATCAAGAGCATTTACTAAAATATTTGATGGCTTGTCCAGAATGGCGTCACGGACATTACGTCACGGCTGCGTCACGGACATTACATACACAGTGAAAAGTATAAAAAAGCAGAGCAAAAAAATATCAAGCATTATTTTCTTATGTAGATGTCTTACTTTAGCCAAGAAATAAGATAATCCGAAGTAACGGGGGGACTACTACCTTCCTGGTTCAAGTTTTAATAAATTGTATCGTTAATCAGATAGTGAACTTTGAGTCAGTACTCTGAACTATTTATAAAACTAAATTCCTTGCTTAATTTGAACATGCATGTCTCAATAATCAATAAAGACTTGACTATAACTTACTGGGAGGAGAAAGAGATGGTTAAATCTCATATAGTATGATCAAATTGCAAAAATTATACTCTTAGTCCATGATTTTTCATGTGTTATGCCCATGATGTACACAACTTTTTTTAGATTTTACCATTTTTTGGCACAAAACCGCATTGTACCTCATTAAAAATGTATAATATTTTTGTTAATAGTTGAACATTTGGTTTACTGCACATTCTGTTGAAAAATTTCAAATTTTACAATAATTTTGGAAAAAATTATTAATATTTTTAAAATAATTTTTTGCTAATTGAAAAAAAAATTGAAATATAATTTTTGTTCTCAAAACTGTTTGATTACGTATCAAATGTACAATTAAAAAAGTGTCATGCACAATGGAGCATTTTTTGCGGGTTATTTCTTAGTTTAGAAAAAGTGGACAAAAGTGTAATGTCCGTGACGCTGAAAATGTAATGTCCGTGACGCAACGTTTTGTTGTCTAGATCACATATGCCTGGCCCGTTTTCCCCAAAACAACTTGGATTCAATTCATCATTGCCTTGTCTATAATTAAATACCTAAATCACCTTTGTCAGGTCTCAGAACTCACAGACTTTTGCAAAGATGTATATGGATGCAAAAAGTCATGTCCAAAAGATGTAATGTCCGTGACGGCGCACATTTCGCAGAATTACTCAGTAACGAATTGGATAAATGTTCTGAAACTTTTTTTGCATACTTAACTAGGATATTGTTTTGTAATCAAAATAAAAGTTAGACATTAGTTAGAGGTATGAATTAGTAGTGGCATTGGAAAGTCATGAAAATTCTCTGATTTGTAATGTCCGTGACGCTGGAGTTGCCCATATGTTATCAAAGTGTAATGAAATTGATATAAAAATTAGAGATATATGCATTGAACAAGTTAAAAGCACAAAATATCTTGGAATTCACATCGATAGAGAGTTGAAGTGGGATATGCATATTGAAAATATGTGTCAGAAAATTGGTAGACTTGTAAGCTTTCTTGGTAGATTACGTTATACTATTAATGAATCTAACCTGAATATCATTTATAAATCTGTTATACTTCCTCATTTTGATTATGGAGACTTGGTTTGGCAATCTGCTTCAAAATCTTCTCTTTTGTTATTGCAAACATTACAAAATAGAGCGGGTCGAATCATAATGAGAATTAATCCGTATTCTCATATATCTGCACAACATGTTCATGATACTCTGGTATGGGATTTTCTCGACAAACGTTATAAGAAACACTTGTACATAATGATGTATAAAGTGTTACAAAATTTAACTCCTAGTTATATGCTCGATAATATTTCATTGAGAAGTACCAATTATGAATTACGTTCGAGTCAAGTTATGAATTTGCCTAAGCCTAGGTCAAACTGTTGTAAAAGAACGTTCTTCTACAGAGGAATTTCAGTGTATAACCAATTACCAATTGCAATTCGTAATGCTACGAGCTTGAGATCATTTCAAACATTTTTAGATGAATATATTCCATAAAATTGTAAATATTTGCAGTTCCCTGTTTTACTCTTTTCTCTCTCTTTCCTTAACTCTTATGGAATTGTTCAAATGGCGTTGGAATTATTTGTTCTCAATTGGAAGTGTTTATATAATATTTGTCACCAATTTTAATTTAGTGTACATAATATGGAATAATTTATGAAATTATAATTTCTCTATGTTGCAATCATTGTATATAGACGTTTAATTGTATATACTGTATCTAATTGTGGGACCCCAAGAAAGAACAGCGGTTTTGTTTTTTTTATTCTGCTGAATTGGGTCATCCCCCGTTGCACTTCATTGCTGTATTTATTGTTGTGATTTCGGAAATAAACAAACAAACAAACAAACAAACAATCCACACGTGCACTTTCTGATCCTTTGGGAGCAAGGCATGCTGGTATATAGGGCGCACTCCACGATATACAAGTACAATTACATACACGTTCCACTCCTACGGGGTAAATTGGTAGAGCGCAGCAATATTGGATTAATTGTCTTGCTTAATCAAGGACAAATGGATGAAAATACACTGGGTTCGAAATCGGGATCTCACCATTGGAAAGCGCGCGCTCTACTAAATTTTGCCACACCACGTCCACAAATTTTCACGGTTCAAGTTATATTATTATTTTATGAACACCACTACACCAGTATGGTTTCAGAGCAGGCTGATCAATGCGAAGTTTATAGCATTGATCAATTTAATTCATCAACTGTGTACGGAGTGACACGAATGCTGGAAGTGTTACAGACATAATCTTCTTAGATTTCGCAAAGGACTAACAACACTTTTCCCTACAAGTTTATGAAATTCGCATAGACTTTGTACACATCCCACTCGGTGCCCGTGGTCAAGGGGTATTTATCCGATATCACTATAGCCTCTGATGTTTTTTCTTCTCGATTACTGATTACATGTGGAGTTCCAAAAGGATCTGTAGTGGAACCAACGTTTTTCCTCATTTATATACACGATTTCCAAACCTAATGTATTATTTCCAGTTGGGATTGTTTGCAGATGATTCTAGCCGGTTTCGCACTTTTTAGAGAGGATTTACACATAGATTTAAATATAATGAGGTAAAATATTGACGCATTTCATATAGGTGTAAAGAAAATATATAAGACCAAATTCATGCTTTTTAGAAATCGTTACCGACAAAATAGTTTTTTTAGTATCAATGATTCGTATTAAAGGATAGCATAGTTGAGTTTTGGTATAGAGGGCGCTACACACAATATTTGTGTGAGATAATCAAAGACGGAGTGTCAAATTTGAAAGAGCATACAATTGTAATGACAGAATAAACTAATTTGATCAAAATTGGTTCAGAAATGCCTGAGATGTCCATAAACATAACATTTTAATAATTGTAGGGCACACACAACATAACTTTGAACCGGCCCCTAACAAATTTAAAAATTGCTTCTTCTTTTCAAAAAGGTACTATTAAAGATATTTTTAAATAGTTGTTGATTATCTCTCTATCTAATCACTTTTTCAACAAATCATGGCATGCACAACATTTTATTTGTAATGGTTAAAACCAATAGGTTTTTAAAGAGCGTCCTCTTGAGTTTTAACGTCTCTTTTTTTAATGGGAATATGCTTTTTACTAAGTCATTTGTAATTTGCTGTGTTATTCCTTTCGAGCATGGTGGAGTAAGTTATAACTGTTAGTTTGTAATGTAATGGTGCAGGTTTTAGTTACTAAAACTCATTTTAACCAAAGCTGAACTCTCTGTACCAAAACTCAACTATCCTTTTAATGAAAACATCATTGATGAAGTGGATAGTACTTCATTTGTAGTAATATAGATACGAATATTACAAAAAAAGATTGAACCACTGCTATATATTTCACGGGGAAAATTGATTAACAAAATGCAAGATAGCTAAATCAAGACAGATATAGGAAAACAGTCTATTTCATATTGGGGCAGTAATTTTAGATGAACCTCCATGCGACTTCAAATGTACAATGTCACGATATGGATTTCGTAAATTGTACAATAATTAAAATGTATTTTAATTATGTTCTACCAACAAAGTATGAAAACATTTTTGGAACATTTTGGATTGTTGTAATATTATCTATAATATAATGTATATACTTGAATTGTTTATAGTTTTTCAAAATATCCTTTGTTGTTCAAGGGCTAGTTTTGACTACCATACTATGCAATGTCTACGTTCCTTTTTAATAAATGACGGGAAATTGTGAAATATTGTACATTATATGATTTTTTGAATTGGTAAATTAATACAATTGAATTAAACTTTATTAAAAGATTATCGGAGGTGCAAAGCCCCTTTGAACAGCCCCCTCTTTATTCACTTTGATACACCTATTAATTAGTGATTTATGATCGGTAAAGGTTGGTTCCGCAATCGATCCCAATGCGTCGTAAGTGGGCCGACGTTGGGCCAACGCAGTAATGTCCAATGTTCAATGTTCAATTTTATTTCATTTTCAACAAGAAGGTACAAATATTTACAATGAATAATTCACAACAACATTTGTGAAAGTATAAACAATAAATTATAAACATTGGCAATCAAAATGTATGTTGATATAATAATTGATTAAAATATAATGAATTAAGATACTACGAAATTTTTAGATTTTTAAATAAGGTACAATTCAATTTTGACATTTAGAAATAATCATATTATAAAAGCGGAAACAGAAAGTAAACGAATGTTGCTGTATGTTTAAATTTCAAGTGAAAATGGAGGGATCCACTAAAAAGCATGGCTTGTAGAATGTGGAATCCCTCAAAAATTAATGTTTTACAAAGTAATAAAAGTATCAAATACGGAAAAAAATACGAAAAATCAAATACGGAAACATTGTGAATAATAGAAAAAAAAAAACCCAAAAAAAACAAACAAACAAGATAGCAAATATTATACAGTGTAGTATTACGAAAAAATGTAATTATTACAAAACTGTTTGATAAGAATTCACAATAGTGTTGTGCCTACGGAGACTACTGAAGAGAACATGAATGTATGAACAAATAAGACGCAGTGTGGAAGCATACATGAACAAGAAAATGCTGTACAAAAGATAATGAAAATATAGAAAATATGAATGGATTGAGAAGGTATGGAATGAGAAGGTATGGACCTGCAAGACTAAAAGAAAATGTATACAATAAAATAAAAACAAAAATTTCATACAAATTAAGAGAATAAGAAATATTATTTCATTAAAATAGCGGCGCAATTTCCAGAATAAGCAACAATAATAATAATGAAAGGTTTTTTACGATGACCCTTTTTCATTACCAAACAATTAAGTTAACTAGTACCATAACGTTGTAATAAATATAATTTAAGTTTTCCTTTGAAAGAATTAAGTGAAGGTAAATTTTTCATACCTATATCAAGAGTGTTCTAAATTTAGGACCATCATACATAAACGTATTCTGAGCTAATAAAGTTCTTAAAAGGGGTAAATGAAACTCGTTTGACTGCCTAGTTGGGTAATTATGAACCGATTGATTTTTAAAAAACATAACATCAAAAGCTGAAGGTAATGAATTATTATCATATTTATACATAAATTGACCTAATTGGTATAAGTACAAGTCATTAATTTTTAATAATTTATTATTAACAAATAAAGGGTCTGTATGGGAGCGTGCAGTGGAATCACAAATAATACGAATAATCCTTTTTTGTAACAATAATAGCCTATCTAAAAACGATTGATGCGTGTTCCCCCAAGCAAGAAGGCCATAGTTTAAGTACGGCAATATTAAAGATGAGTATAACATAAACAAAGAATTCATTGGGAGACAAGTTTTTAACAGTTTTATAACTCCAATATTACGCGAAATAGTTTTACAAATGCTATCAATGTGACCTTTCCATGAAAGTTTATTATCAACAATTACTCCCAAAAATTTAATAGAAGGCACATTTTCCAATACATTATTATCAAAAACAATATTTGAGGGCAAAGAATCTATTGATTTACTAAAAAGCATAAATTTAGTTTTCTGAAAATGTTAAGATAATTTATTCGCTCTTATCCACTGGGAAATCTTAAATAACTCAATATTAATCGTTTCTACTAGAATATGTGGATTTCTGTGAGAAAAAAATAAATTAGTGTCATCAGCAAATAGTATGAATGACAATATATCGGATGATTTACAAAAATCATTTATATAAATAATAAATAAAAGTGGACCCAATAAGCTTCCTTGGGGAACGCCGCAAGTGACATAACGAAATTCGGAATTAACATCATTTAAAGAAACATACTGCTTTCTATTAGAAAGATAGCTCCGGAACCACTCCAAGGCCTTCCCACGTATACCATAATGAGAAAGTTTATAGAGTAAAATATTATGGTTAATCGTGTCGAAGGCCTTGGAGAAGTCAAGGAAAATTCCTACTGTGTGTAATGATTTATCAATAGCATGTGCCACCTTATCTACAAAAGACAATAAAGCATGAATTGTGCTATGTTTTTCCCTGAATCCAAATTGAAAGTTAGACAAAATATCATTATTCTTAAAAAAACAAATAGTACGAGTATATATGATTTTTTCTAAAACTTTAGAAAGTGTGGACAACAAAGAAATTGGACGATAATTACTAACATCTAGTTTGTCTCCTTTCTTAAAGAGGGGGACGACCTTAGCAATTTTCATTATATCCGGGACTTGACCATTTAATAAAGATAAATTAAAAATATGAACGAGAGGATCAACTATAGAAACAATAATACCTTTTAATAAAAAGTTATTTACACCATCGTAGCCTGAACTTTTCTTATTATCTAAATTAGAGACTATATCCAAAATCTCATTTTTATGAATAGGTACAAAAAAAATCGAATCAGGATTGGGAGTACTTAAAAAATCACTAAAATGTTTATCTGAAGCAGGAATATTTTGAGCAAGATTTTCTCCAATTGAAGAAAAGTATATATTAAAAATATTACTTATATTACCAGGATCATCAACAATCACATTATCCTGTCGAATTCTAGTTATATTTGATTTATTTTTATTTAAATTCATTGCTTGTTTAATAATCTTCCAAGTTTTTTGCATGTCATTTTTAGATAATTCTAATCGATTAACAAAATACCTTCTTTTTTCCAAACGTATGAGTTTAATAAGTATATTTTTATAAGAAGTATATTTTAATTTAAGTTTATCAGTACCTTTTAGTTTATATTTATAATACAAGTTATTTTTTCTATTTATCGATCGTAATAAAGATTTAGAGATCCATGGGAGTCTTGGAGACGTTTTATAATTACAAGATTTATCTCTTTGTTGTGGGATATCAATATCTAATTGACAATTAAAAATATATCGTAAGATGAATTTACATCATCATTATCGTACACAGCAGACCAATCAGTATTATCCAGACTAGCGCCAAGACGTGCTACATTATCATGCGTTACTTTACGAATTAAACGGGGAGGGCCACCAATTTTTACCACTGGAGCTACATTATATTGGGTTAAAATGGGATAATGGTCAGTAATATCAGAAAGAACAATATAAGAATTCGGGTGAGGTATAACATTACTAAAAATATTATCAATAAGGGTGGCAGAAGAATCTGCAACACGAGTGGGTTTAGAAACAAGAGGGAGAAAAGAGGCCGACAAGAATATTTCCAGAAATTCATGTGACACATTATTATCAGCATGTTTCAATAAATTTATATTATAATCTCCCATTAAAAAGCAATCTTTATTCTCAAAAAGGGGGTTCTTAATTAAGTCAGTTACATAAATTTAAAAATCTTTTAAACTAGAATTTGGAGGTCGATAAATAACACCAACTAATATATTTTTATGACCCGGTATTATAATTTCAATGAATAGGGACTCTATTAAATCGTTAATTAATGAAATATTTTCATGAACTACATAATTATACCGTTTTAATACATACATAGCTACACCACCTCCTAATCGATCTTGTCTATTTTTATAAACAAACTCATAATCATTAAAGGCATGTGATGAATCTACATCTTGAGTTAACCAAGTTTCAGTCAAACCAATTATAGAGAGGGGCGTTCGAGAGGGGACATCTAATAATAATTGCAAATCATCAAAATGTTTATTTAAGCTTCTAATATTCAAATGTAATAGCGAAAAAATATCATTACTATAATCTTTGATGACATCATGGAACTGTTTGTTTGTTATATAACTAGTGAGAGCTTCTGCTGCTGGGTCATCAAAATGAAAATCGAGGTTTAATTCCTCTGATAAAGCATTAAAAGTATCACCCACAGAAGCATCATATTGTCCCACTGGATCATTATTAATATCAATATTTCCTAAAGCAGGTCTTAATAAATCAAAAAGGTCATCGTTATTTAATGAATTGAATGGAACGTGGTTATTTAAGTTAGCCATTTAATAACAAAAACCATATCTCAAACAGGATGAACGTAAGTACAAAAGTTTCTAAATAATAATAGTGTACATTTTTGCGCTTTTGCATGACAAAAAGATCCGGTCCAAATCGGAGAAGACAGTGAGGAATGCATAGAATGGTCAGTAGAGTACAACAGTAAAAACAAGGTGATGGAAATACCTACATGTGGACAGAATTGAAGGAATACACATGAACAATTACACGAAAAGAACACGGGAGAGGTCTCCGTAGGCAACACAGACAAAGTCAGTTGGGCAGTCGGACTACGAGAACGCAACATTACTGGATGAGTCAAACGAGATCCCTGCATATAACAATTATAAACAAATAAATCTCTGGTAAGAAATAGTGGGATATAGTAAGGCTGAAACAAGAAAAGTGAATAACAAGTGAAAATAAGAATTAAAAAGAATTAAAAAAGACATGAGCGACAGAGCTATACTATAAAGAAACATGGCGAATAGCAAAGATACAAATATATAATTATAGAAGTACATGATATATAGATAGAACGCGGTGACAACCCAGGACTGAATCATATTGAACTTGAATAAGGCAATTTGAAAACCCTATAAATAAATGTTAGCGAAAAACTGTCGAATAACTGTCGAATTGGGTCAGTGCACCCGGGTCGCACCGTGTCTACCTGTACATGTGGAGGATAATCTGTACAATTAATGGAGGAAACAGATAAGGGGGAATACGGATCTGTATAAAATAGTTATTTAGCTGTATAACTTGAGAAATACCAATTTAAATAGAACGTACACGATAAATAAGTAGGACGCGGTGAACGGCCCGGGATCGAATCATTGGGTAGTATTTAAACATGAATAATATAAAGAAAATCCTATACACAATGTCAGCGAACAGAGAATTTGTAGAATTGAGTCAATGATTCCCAGTCGTACCGTGGTCTACTTGTACAAAAGAGGATAACACAAAGGTAAAAGCGGATCAGGATTAAGGGGCCTACCTATACAAAATGGTTATTTAGCTGCATAACATGGAAAATACTGAACGGTTACAAATAGAGCGCTTAAACAAATGTAGCACGTGTGAATTCAACCAGAAAAAGTAAACAAACATATACGCATATAATATAAACACGTGTATAAAAGAGAAGTTGGTTGATGGTAGAAAGAAAATCAAACAGACGAAAAGGAAGCATAAATCAAGCATTTAGATGTTTGCATACATGTATGTGAATATAACACAGTTGAGGTAAATAAGGTAAATTTGTGGCATAAAAGCAATCATGCATAATGTGCTGAACAAATTGTAAATTGTCGAAGGTGAAAATGGTGATTGCAGACAATTTAACAACAAATAAGTTAAAATGTGAGGCAGTAATAGGTTTGCCATATAAGGTCATCACATAATACAAGATTAATAATAGAAGCCTACATTATATTGAATCAGGAAGTTGTAACAGTAGAACAGAGCGTCGATAATCGTGCAGACAATTATAGAGATCAATGCAAAAAAGAGTATGAGCGAATTCACCAAAAAAAAAAAAAAAAAAAAAAAAAAGAGCATGCACTATAAAAACACAAATATAAAAGAAACACGAAATTCAAGAACAAGTTTATAAAGGGTATAGTCAGTAGCAAAAGAAGCAATACAAAATAAACCAAGCAGAACAAGAATAAAAGCACAACAGGAGAGATAGACAGGATATGAAAATGAATATAATAAGTGGAACATAAACATCAGTCAGGTTGCCATAGGTCCTTTTTCTAAAATAATAAAATGACATATGAAAAGCAATAGTTAGCATTTTTTTTGTTTACATAGTTTCTTATAATGTTCACCTAATGGTGAAAACTGCTATCGGGGTTCATGATCGATTATAAACGATCATATAGTGAACAGAAAAATTGCTATTTTTGCTATTATTTGTATTGAAAACAGTGTTATCATGTCCTTGTTTTCTATATAATTTATAAAACTATAAATGACACCTGAATATAGTGTTATGAATATGATTCAAAGGCTGATTATTTTAGAATCAACTCTCGGCAATTACTAACCACTAACAAATGCACATAGTATAAATAGGTGTATATATATTCAATCGATTGTATAGTTTGTTGTTAGGAGGATAGGATAGAATTAGGTGTAGGATAGGGTTAGGTGTAGGATAAGGATGTAGGATTAATGGTTGCATGACGATATGGTAAATGTATGTAGAATAATCTTGCAGCATATTTGCCATTTTTTAAAATACATTTGCACGACGTTGGCTTATGGGGGTTGGTCCAACGAGGGCCCAGCGGCAAGAATGACGTGGGCCGAACGTCATGTTTTGACGTTGGCCCGACATTGACTTATATAGTCGTATGAACGTTGGGGTTTAGTCGGCTCAATGTTGGCTTGACGTCAGAAATAGCAAAATAAAAGGTTGGGCAAACGTTGGCTCAACATCGTAGCAAGACGTTGGCTTATGGGGGTTGGGCCAACGAGGGCCCAGCGGCAAGAATGACGTGGGCCGAACGTCACGTTTTGACGTTGGCCCGACATTGACTTATATAGTCGTATTAACGTTGGGGTTTAGTCGGCTCAATGTTGGCTTGACGTCAGAAATAGCAAAATAAAATGTTGGGCAAACGTTGGCTCAACATTGGCAATTGACGTTGGCGTATGGGGGTTGGGCCAACGAGGGCCTAGCGGCAAGAATGACGTGGGCTAAACGTCACGTTTTGACGTTGGTCCAACATGACCGCCTACATTGGGCCAACGATGGGCCAACGTAGCATTGTTATCTGGGAATTTCCACAAACATGATCCTACGCACATGGCCCTGAGTTCACATGTGGTCATGAGTGGTAAGATATGCATCACACTAAACCAGGTCCTGTGCTAATATATATCTATGGTACATCTCCTCTAAATTTCCAACATTAGCATCTGTGTGCATATGATGTGGGCACAGGCAGTTCTATTTTGTTTATCTAATAGACTAAATAATGACTGTTATTTTAGAATCTCATACACTGCTTCTGACATGTGCGGGTTGTCGGTTTGAAGGCCAAACTCGCCTCGACCCGCAAACGCATAAATCATCCGACCGGCATGTAGGTTAACCCGGCTCGTTGCAAGTCCGGGTTACAGCACTATTTACATACTTAGTTTCATTATATAATGCTCTTAATATTTATCTTAAATGCGAATTACGCCTTTAAAGATCGAAATATAGCCCTTTTTCATTTTTAAAGAATGTATTTGCCTTGCATACGTATGCGCTGTATACACATTTCACGTCCGTATGTGACGTATCACGTTGTATAAACATGTGACACAGTAACCTAAGATGCAATATGCTCAAATTTGATATCAAACGATGCGCAGGACCTTAGGGAAGACCTCCGTGAACAAATCATCTGGAATCAGCAGTGCATTGTGGTGTAATTGTGCAAGATGCGTGACTGGGTATTCATGACCCCTAAGGCTAAACACACTATTTAGTGCATTAGGTGTGGTTTTCTTGAAACTCATCCTGTGGACTTCCAGTAGCTAGTTCGTGAGGTTGTCCACCTAGGTTGTGATCCTAGAGGGTCCTAGAAGCCATTGCTGGTGACCAACCTTTTACAACTGACAAAAGCTGATAACCCCCTTTGCCCCCTGGGTACTGTGCAGAATTTGTTTTAAAAAATGGGCGCAAAAAATGCGAAAAACAAACTAAAGTGAGCCATGCCAAAGTAAAATGCATTAGTAAAAACTGTTACACCCTAATTGACCAATCAGAATGCAGGGATTCTTCTACCCATTTTATAAAATTATATGCAGCATGCAAGTAAAGGCTTAAACCATCACAACTATATCTTTGTATTTCCTTGCATTTTCATAAAAAGGTATAGTTCACCCGTGTGTGCTGCTTGAATCATTTGGATCATTTTCAAAACAGTTCACGTAAAGTGGCAGCGTATCTCACCGGCGGAGACGTCGCCGCGACTACCGCGACTGATCAGTCGCGGTAGTCGCAGCGACGTCTCCGCCAGTGAGACCGGAAAAATGGCGTGTAATCTCACCAAGGCGACGTCTCCGCGACGTCTCCGTGACGTCTTCGCGACGTCGCCGCGACTTCTGCCTGTCTATACATACCTAAATCTACAAGAAGATGATAAACACCTCAGTCACGTGGTCTCTAAAGCGGGTCAAGCAACGTCAAGCAGTGTCGCGGAGACGTCGCCGCAATATTTCCTCTTTGTCGCCTTGGTTTGGTCTCCGTGACGTCGCGGAGACCTGCTGGAGACTGGAAAAAGTTTTTAAAGAATCAAACATGTTTGATTTTTCCACGACTCACCGGTGACTCGGCTAGTCTCCAGGATACGTCGCAGAGACGTCGTCGCAACATTTTAGAGACGTCTCCGCGATGTCGCCGCAACTGATGGAGACGTCTCCGCGACGGCGCCGCAACTGATGGAGACGTCGCGGAGACGTCGCGAAGACGTCTCCGAGACCTGCTGGAGACTGGAAAAAGTCTTTTAAAAAATCGAACATGTTTGATTTCCCTGCGACTCCCCGGAGACCCGGCTAGTCTCCATGAGACGTCGCGGCGACGTCGCGGAGACGTCTCCACAACCAGCGGAGACTCGAGTCGCCAACAGGTCGCCAACTAGTCTCCAGCTCGGTGAGATACCACCTTAAGGGTTAGGGCCGGTTATTTAGTGTTGACAGAGTAAACATGATGAGTGTGTTGACATAAATATAAAAAAAATAAAAGATAATAATTTACATAGCAAACAAGTCCAAGGCTTTGTTTCAACAGTTTATGATTATGTAGGTTATGTTGATACGGGTATGGGCGTTCGAAGGCCACCTTTTCAGAGCCGATGTTCGTTCTCTCATACACAAGTGCTGCCCAGTTATCATACTGAAATGGCGTATCGCACCTTTTGAAAATTTGACCCTTATGGGCAAAAATGGCGTATCGCACCTTTTAAAAATGGACCCTATAATGGGCGAAAATGGCGTTTCGCACCTTTTAATTTGTTTTGGACGTGGGTGCGTAGCCAGTCATGTTGGGAGTGACCACCCCCCCCCCCCCCCGGGACTGTTACCATAATATAAATATGAAAACACAATTGCAACACATTGTGCAGTATCAATGTATGTGTATACAAACATAATGTCTGACCACGAGAACAAGCACTGCAAACAAAAGTAATAATACAATATAAACAACTTTTACTTTTATTTACCAATTTTGCCGTCGCCAGGACTTGACTCTGGACCCTAGACTTGAACCCTAGGCCTAGGTTCCCAGACTGTTAGCCCGAGCCCAGTATTAGTATATCCAACGGTCTAGTGTTGACTTAAATCTGTAAATAGTCTGTTCATTCAATGCTCAATGTGTGAAAGTTTAAGTTCTTCCATAGACTTTATAACAGTACTGTCATTGTTAAAATGATAATGAAGAAGAATTCACCCAGTCCACCGAAGCCAAAATGGCCCCATAAACATAATGGCCCGAATTCTCCTCAGTGGCTCAACTTGAGCCCGGCCTAAAAAGACAAAGACTACCGGTAACACTTTGCACAAGCAGACCTATTGTCTCGTTGCTATGGTACCCGGAGATATTATAATGGTTTCATTTCATTATCCAGTCAATACATTGAGTTCTAATAGGCATTAGGACAATAGGCCCTTTGAAATTCAGTCATGGTATAACATGTCACCAGAATACAATGTCCAGGATAATCCAGGACGCAATTTAGCTGATGACATACTATACCATGACTTAATTTCAAAGGGCCCATTGTACTGATGCCTATAATCAGAACTCAAGGGATTGACTGGATAATGAAAGGAAACCATGGAATATCTCCGGGGAGCGAATTTATTTTGCCCAAACAGGTTTGCTATTGTACTAACGCATAACATATGCCCGTTTAATTGGAATCGGGCGACTTGAATGGAGACCAAAGCGCGCGTATTCAATTCGAGTTAAAAAAAAAATAGACGCTGCCACTAAATCTGACCTATAGCCACTACATCTGACCTATAGCCACTAAACCTGACCTATAGCCACTAAATCTGACCTATAGCCACTAAATCAGATCTTTTAGCCACTAAATCTGACCTATAGCCACTAAATCTGACCTATAGCCACTAAATCTGACCTATAGCCACTATATCTGACACAGTGGCGTAATGAGCAAAAACTTTTGGGGGGGCAGAACCAAATCCGTATCACCACCGGATATTGCGAGGGAGCGAAGCGACCAAGCCCGAAGCAGGGGCGGATCTAGCTTTGTTTTGCTAAGGGGGGGGGGGGGGGGGTTGACCCAATGACGATGCGCAGCATCGTCCACGAGGCGCGAAGCGGCGATTTTTTTGCTATTTTGAACCCCCGTAAGTGATGTCTTTTTGCTAAGGGGGGTTTGACCCAATGACGATGCGGAGCATCGTCCACGAGCCGCGAAGCGGCGATTTTTTTTTTGCTATTTTGACCCCCCGTAAGTGATGTTTTCCACATCACAAATTTAACTTGGCAGCCCAAGGGGAGGGGTTTAAACCCCCTAACCCCCCCCCCCCCCCGTAGATCCGCCACTGCGAAGAGCGAAGCGACTGAGCGGGGGGTGGGGGTGGGAGGGGGGTGTCACCCCTCTCACGGTAGGGAGCTTTTGCATTTTTGGACTTGAAACTGTGCAATCTGGTCCATACATGTACCTGGAAAGGAAATTTTGACTTGACGACATTTAGTATAATGTGCGTTGTCCGGGGGGGGGGGGGGGGGTACTCAGATTAGGGGGGGGGGGGGTACTCAGATTATAGTCGGACGGGGTTGTGCGGCTGAGACATCCCAACCCTTACCCACATCCAAGGGTCCTTTTGCTGTAAATAGGTACTCATGAGTATGGACTTTTTTTTTAAAATGGACCCATGTCTAAGGATTTTTTGTGAAAAATCGACCCAATGTCTGAGGATTTCGAACTTTAAATATTACATTTTTTAGCTGTAATATAATACAATGGCCAATCATTTTGCATTTTTTGGATACATTTTTGTATTATTAGTGAACTGTACCATACTACAGGGGCGGCGCCAGGGTATTTTCCTAGGGAGGGCGAAAGTGTAAAAAATTGAGGGTGCGACCGAGTGGGGGGAGGGCAATTTTTACACTAGAATGGAGCTATCTGGTGCATATCGCAGGTGAAATTCTCAATTTTTCAAATGATTGAAAACAGTGAATAGTCTTCAATTATGATGCGGTAATTTGCATAAATATTAATAATGCGAGCGAGCGGAGCGAGCTTAAACATTTTAGCAATTTCACAGCGAAAAAATTGCCATTTGTTTCAATATTATTGTATGGGTATATTCGTTTTTATTACTTATGATATGGCGTTATGAAGGGTAATATATAAACACTCGAGGTTGTGAAATATCATTTATGCGAGCGAGCGGAGCGAGCTTGAAATTTTTAGCAATTTCACATCGGAACATTTTTTGTTCCAATATTATTTTCGTTTTTACAATATGGCGTTATGAAGGGTAACATATAAACACCCGAGGTTGTGAAATATCATGTATGCGAGCGAGCGGAGCGAGCTTGAAAATTTTAGCAATTTCACAGCGGAAAATTGTCATTTGTTTCAATATTGTATGGGTATATTCGTTTTATTACTTATGATATGGCGTTATATAACACACGAGGTTGTGAAATATCATGTATGCGAGCGATCGGAGCGAGCTTGAAAATTTTAGCAATTTCACATCGGAAAATTGTCGTTTGTTTCAATATTGTATAGGTATATTCGTTTTATTACTTATGATATGGCGTTATATAACACCCGAGGTTGTGAAATATCATGTATACGAGCGAGCGGAGCGAGCTTGAACATTTTAGCAATATCACATCGGCAAATCCCAAAATCCCGGAAAAATGAGGGAGAAAAGAGGGGAAAGGAATAAATGAAAAAAGGGGCCCATGTCTAAGGATTTTTAAAATGAAAATGGGACCCATGTCTAAGGATCTTTCTTGTAAAAGTCACCCTTCCCAGCGGCACATCCCCGTATACCCAATATACGTGAGTACCCCCCCCCCCCCCCCCCGCCCCCGGGGTGCGTTAGTGCGTCATCATCGTCATGATTCTTAACCAGAAGAGGTTATGATTGATTCGTGAAGAAAAAAAAAATGCACCCCCAAAATAATATTCGCAAAGTGACATATTCAGTTCAAACAGTGCATCAAAAGCATTATTTTATGACAAAAAATGAACATTGTATTCCAGACGTAGGCTATACAAGACAGATTCCCGAGGGAGCATTCGAAACGATAACCGAGAGGGGGAAGGGTGATGGGAGGGTGTGATGGTAGGTGGGTGCACGGTAAAGGTGCTTTTGCAATGTTTTAATTGAAATTATGCAATCTGGTATATACTTGGGAAGGAAATTTGACTTGACATGAAGTAAGATCTGAGTTTTCTTGTCTAAAGAAATACTCTTTTCTTTCAATCACTTTTATCGAATTAGATAAAAGCCATGATTTGAATTTATTTGGGGGGTCAAGCGCCCCCATGACCCCCCACCAGTACGCCAGTGCCTATAACCACTAACATTAGGGTTAGGGTCACCCCTGCAAGTCAAGGGGCTTACTGTATAAGCCCCTTGCACTTGTATGCAGTATATCCAGTAGGTGAAGAATCAATACTGATAATGCTAGACTAGAAAGTTAACAAAATGCAGACAATGTGTGATATGTATCACTAGAATTTGTCTTTACTGTAATAAATAACTAAAATGGAGCCATACCTCTTGGTAGAAAATATAAATCCAGTGTTGAAATCCAAAAAGAATTGAGGAAAAACGATCCCAACTTCTTGCCTATGACTTGCACTCTCCACAGCCAGTAATACACTGTTACACACACACCAGTGCATAGACCAATGCAGTATGCATATCGCCCTCTTTTGACCAGTATAGTGTAGTGTATACTGTATCTGTTACTTGCAAAGACATTGCAGCCTATGCTAGTACAGTAGATTAGTACAGCAATAACCTGAATTCTGTATGAAAAGTGGACCAAAACTCAAAATAAAACCAGCTGTGGATAATGTGATTATTCAGTTATGGATTAACATCTATGAAGGTGAGTTTAGATTGCAGATTTATCTTGTTTATATTTTTAATATTTTGGTTGTCTCCTATGCCACTGTGCACAAATGCATACTGTGGCAAATACAAAATAGGCTATACCTGGGTTAGGGTAAGGGTTAATATTAGGGTATATACTCGTAAGAGAGTATACCCCTTGAGATAGCCCAGTCGGTAGAGAGCTTGACTGATATGCTAGAGATCCCTGGTTCGAATCCTATCTTGGTTCAATCAATGTTTTTTGTATTTGCTATTTTTACGGCACTCGACTAAATGTTTATTTATTTATACATTTATACAAGTCGGAAATTTCGGGTATGCGTGGTCTCTGATAGACTGGGATCGAGTCCCTCACTGGCAAATATATAGCGCCACTTACGAGAGATATATGCACAACGCGACGAGGAAGGTCTGCACAACATTATGATCGCTGTCAATGATGTTATATCTCTCTCGTTGGCGGCGCTTTCGAGGGTCTAGATTATAGACTATGTCTCTGACCAAGTCGCTATTCACAAGGATTTGCAAACCTGTTTGGGAAAAAAAATTCGCCTCCGGGGACTATATCAACGAGACAATAGTTCTGCTGGTGCAAAGTGTTACCGGTGGTCTTTGCCTTTTTATGCCGGGCTCAAGTTGAGCCACTGACGAGAATTCGGGCCAATGTACTTAAAATCACCTCAGTAGCTCAGTCCCGTAGTTAAATTGGATTAACCACGATACTGTTCATTCATTGAACAAGTCAAACTAACGAAACGATGTATATTAATGTCACTCTCCAATAGCTTACATCGATCGATTAAGGAGTACAGCCCAAACACGATGCAACCAACTTTGAGAGTTATCAAAACGTTTAACGGTAAAGTCCAGTTTTGGAAACGCCCCCTCTAAAAAAAATGAAATGGAAGCTCTTATTACCAATAATGTGAAATTATATAATTGTACTAATGTAGGATTATCCAAATTTGGCCAAGAAACAGCCTACTAATTAATATATTTGCAAAATTATAAATTGATCTAGGGCCGGATAGATATCGCCAACGCGGAATCGCTCATGCGCTACGTGTATTACGACCACGAGGTGTACACGAGGTGTCGCCCTATACGGGCTTGCCCTAGCTTGTCGATATCGCCCCCAGCACTGGCGGCGCTGACAGGTCTGAACAGGCGGTGGATTTTTGAATTTCACAGGCGGATATTGGATTTCTTCCGATATTTCTGTATTTAACGATGCTTAGTTCGGATTTTACCACACAAGCCCTATTTCAATACATATTCAACAATATGATCAATATAGATGTATTCGGCTACTTTCCCGAAACTGGTCTTGGGCTTTAAATGCAATCAGTGGATTTTCAGCTCCCTTGTGTGTGGGTAAAATGAACAATTTTCACCCTCTATAAGCTTCATGACGTAAATCGAGATCCGAGTGTTCGGTACGTTAGTGTTATTTATTATAATGTATTCACCAAACAGTCCGAACATCAAAGGCTTGAACATTAAAATCACCTTTCCGAAGTATTTGGAAACGTATCAACCATATAACCCAAACACGGTACATGTATAACCAACTTCGAGATTATCAAAATTGTTGTGTGGGTCTTCCCATCTGCTTGAGTAGATCCGATTCACGCCGCCCTCTAACTTCCAGGCACTTTTTGGGGAACCTACAAATCACTCCCTGAATGGATCATCACATAATTGCTCGATCAGTATCAGCCCGTAGAGGACTCGTCCCTCGATATTTCAGAGAGCAATCTATATTGACAAAATGTGATTTATTCAAACCAAAGGTCTTCAATGGGTTCACAAACGACAACTATAAACAAGTGGATTTGCTATGCAAATACGACACAAAGAATCAGCGATAGATGACGTACTCATGTAAGTTTGTCCTAAGTTTAAGAAACTTGACAATACAGTTCCCCGCGCATTTGTGGGCTCCAACAGATCACGCCCCGAATGGCCCGAATACATTACCACAACATTGCTCGATCAGAATTAACCCGTTGAAGCCTGGTCCATCCATATCCCGGTGTGAAATATTTTGACGACGTGTTTTTTATCAAACAAAATGGATTTCGATGGGATCACAAACGACACGTAAGAGCAAAGGGGTGTTCTATGCAAATACGACCCAAGAAGCAGCCAATCAAATCAGCGATAGATGACCGTATTCATGCACATTCCCCCCCCCCCCCCCCCCCCCACGTTTAGCGTTACCAAAATTGGCGGGGAAAAGATAATTATGCAAATCAACATCTCCCTTTCGTGTTCGTTGTTGCATGGATATGCTACATTGATATTATCTTTCTTTTCATAATTTCATCACCCAAATATATATGGTAATCCATGCTCGAAGCAATGCGGAACCTGTGGTAAAAAAAATTACTTAATTCCTGTAAATTGCATGATTTCATTCTACAAAGTTAAAGGGAATCAACACCCACAATACTCATCTCACATAATTTATGAAAAAAATACGCATTGAGTATCTATTCGACCAAATGGTTTGTCATGTCTGTATAACCAACATGTTGGCTACTTCTTGTTTGCAAATGACATGAGGACAGCAAGCAGGAAGTGATGGGTTAATGACCATTCAGCACGTCATGATTCTTGTATCTTTTTTGGTATATGAGAGTGTGTATTTGTGTTTTGTTTGTTTATTTGTTTGTTTGTATGCTTGCGTTTTGCGAATAAGATTGATATGGGTTAGCCATTCTCGTCAATACGTACCAGAGATAAAAACTCGTCATTAACCCACTTGGGACTGGTCGAAAAATACCCCGGCCCCGGGGTCTAACGGAGAATGCGTCGAATATGCCCCTAAACCAAGCCCTTTTCACTAGGATCTTAAAGTTGCGTCTGTTCGGGATGGATTGTTGGTGTTCCGTTATTCCCTGACGTTTCAAAAACGTTTACATAAACGTGAACTTGTATATTAGATTATTATGCTATGTGATGTGGCGCAACAAATGCAAATATAAAGCACACAACCAAGAACATTAACACACACCATAGACGTACCCGGGGGAGGGGTGTGGTTCACCACCCCCCCCCCCCCTCCTTGACAAAAGTGGGGGGGGGGGGGGGAACATTGCGAGTGAGCGGAGCGGGCCGAGCAAAAGAGGTGGTCCCCCCCCCCCCCCCCCCTCCCCCCTCCCACAGTAGGGAGCTTTTGCACGTTTGGGCTTGAAATTGTGCGATTGGTGCATACCTGGTTCAAAAATTTCACATAAAGTGTTGTGCAAGTTATGGAAACAAACATACATGATGTAAACATGTATGACAAAAGTGGGGTGGGGTGGGGGGGGGGGGGGGGGTGTCCCCCCCCTCCCCGTCACCCGTCTGTTCGCACCCATGCCCATACAATCCGATTTGCCACCTACTTTACTTACACCTTATCACTGACCCAGCCCTCCCCAACACCGGTTTCTTACACTCTCTTCCTCACAATCATTCCTCTCGACGATATTTCATTACTCTCATACTCAAAACAGCAATATCAGTGGCGAAA